>OX456984.1:101781564-102067671 GCA_949752695.1 Melanostoma scalare
TAAAACGACACGGTTCCTTTACACACAACCATAAACAATAAGTGGTTATGATTTCCAAAAGAACATAACTATGGAATAATTAAAAACGAAATCCTATAAAATTCAAAAATCTAATTGACAGCATTTTCCTTACTTGACATGAGCTGACACACATTGATTATTTAATTACATCAACACAATACCTATACCAATACGACACGGTGACCAGCGTCGCGTCGATCCTTTGCAGTCATAAATTTGCACGTAGATTGGAATTTTCTAAAAACCACTTTCAATCGTTCTCATAATCTAAACTTTTTTATTTACAAACAATCCAACATTCCTTCATCTTTAACTTCACTCTTTACACCTTTTCCAATTTTTAAACAAATAAAACATTTCATTAACACTTTATTTTCGCAATCCTCTTTTCATTTATCCGTAGACATTAATACTTGACGAGTCGATTGCGATCACCGACTAGACGTGTGTAGACCTGTGTGATTAAAAGTTAAATTTTCTCTCAAACCAATTTCTAGCGGCCTTGCCCGCAAATATTTTAACACCTGAGACAGTGACTCTTTTAAAGTGTAGAATAATAGAAAAATAACTGCAAGTGTTCCAGCTTTTTTACTGGAAAATATGAGCAGTGACAATAAAATATTAAACCATAATAGTGACACACTAAATATTCCGATAATTATGTACTTACCACCGATAGTACTCATAAAACATACAATCATAACATAAATGAGCACTCTGCTTACCACATGAATGCCTCTCGAGTCTCGATCTACCGAAGTCAATAGGCGTGTTTTTTTTTCACAGGACTGTTATGTACATAACACGATATCCAAAAAAAACGCTTCGGTTTTTTGTATTTGAGGGTTGGTGTTCTTGATCAGTTGTCAAATCGAATAAAAAGTCAAAAAGAATTTTGTTTACAAAAGTCGACAAATGAAATAAGCGAAATTTAACAAAAGAAATCAAATAAAATGGAAAATATGAAAAAAAAAAAAAAAAAACAACAGCGGGGAATTATATCCCAATAAAAATTCAGAACAGCTCTGCAGACTGCAGAGCACAAGCAAAATTTGATTTAACAAATTATGGAAGCCCTCACTGATCAGCAAAACTCTTAAGCTATTAATAAAAAATATATATTTGTATATCAACATTAACATTAAGGATTCGAACAATAATTCAAACACCACTTAGTTGGGTCTCAACACCAACACTTTTTCGACAAGCACGGCTTTCGACATCGATTTAGTAACTTTGGCCTTCTGCGCCTTCAAGAAATTGAAAAGCTGGTGTTTATTCAAACTTTCCAACTTGTTACTTGCAATGAGATTATCCACAAGGACAACGCTCAAATCTTGATCTGAAATTTTACTTGGGTTGTACTACACTTTCAGTTTCTTTGTTATCTTTCTAAAGAGCTCCTGACCTTCCTCTGAGGGAGTTGCTTCGATGTTCCATTCTTTAAAGTTGTACTGATGCAGTGCTTCAGCAAATGGCAAATACACAATCTTGAAGCCATCTCCATTCATGTACGAATGAGAATTTACCTCTTCGCCTGCAGCTGTCACTGGCACAAGGGCAACGTAAGCTGGTTTTGACTTTCTTTTAGGGGTGAAAAAGCATACAGCAATTTTATCCTTCTCTAGACACCGTTTCCAAAGCACCGTAAATAATTTGGAGGAGCCAGCAATGCGCTCGTCATCAGGGTAAATAAACGAACAAGGTCGAATAAAGTGATCTGTTTTGAGAGCAGATCTGTCCTTTGCTTCCTGTAAATAATCATAATTTTTTCAAAAATATACTTTATAATTTAAACATGCTTGTAAGTCTTTTAATTTGATCTCAAATTGTACAACAATGAAGAAGAAAAAATAAAGATTTTTTAATAATAATAATAATAATAAAATAAATTTAAACATAAATTTTCTTACTTTTTTTGCGGTTCCATTTCTCTTTTCTTGTTTACGTTTTTGTGACAAAAAATACAAATGTCAATAATAGGTCTGTTCACAAAAGTAACGAGGAATTTCTCTTGGGTTTTTTTGACTCTGTTTACACGCTGGGGTTAAATTCATATGAAACTTGTGATTTATGTCAGAGTTGGAAAAATTGTTTTGTTACTTGTTTCAAACGAATTAAACTATTAATAATAGAAAAAAAAAAAACAATTTTATGGACTACTTAACAACCACTTTTGAAAAAATGTCAACATTCACAGAAAAATGTGAAAAATTTTTTGCAAAAAGTGCTTTCAATCACAAAACAGACCTTTTTTAATTGCTATTACGTTGTTTTATGTATCTTTATATAAATATACAAATCCAACCCCTGAAATCCCTGAAATCAATGAAATTCTAAAAAAAAAATTTAAGCAACAAGATTGCGGAGCGTAAGAGTGGGCAGAGGATTTTATTCAGTTCAACATTTGTGAACAGACCTTCTGACACCCATTTTGCTTTTGTTCGAGATACGTGAAAGTTTTTAGACGACCAACATTTAAAAATGAAAAGTCGAAAAACTCATTCGATACTCGACTAAACGTCAAAACTCTATCCCCGACCAAATCTTAACCATCCTTTTATCCATATTTGCGTGTAAAATGATGTAATGTGCATAACAGTCGTGTGAAAAACGCCTAATGCGTCTGCTGACTAAGTACATAATACCTCACAAGTTTATAGATCTCTTGCACCTGTACACATGCAAACAGTGAATGCAAAGCGCAAAAGCCCAATCGGCAACCTTAATATGGAAGTACAAAACGATGCCCCACCAAATGAGTGGACTACTGTAATTGGAAATTTAAAACGTGCTTCAAGCAGTTTTCAATCAAATGTGGGTAAAAAAAGGAAAAATCACGTGGGAGAAGCATCCCAAAACGCATTTAAATACGGAAACCTTTCCAACAATATGAATGCTCCTCTCTTACAAACAGAGTCGACATCTTAAGAAACTTCTGATTATTCTGATAACATAATCTTGAACGGAACATAAAAAAACAATGATACAACCACAAACAACAATAGCGTACATATATGTACCTACTAATACCACTAACACCAACATTACTAAAAACATTTTTTTTGTCCACCAATTTTTATCTTTGGTGCTAATTGTGAGCTAATTAGTCAAGTTCTAGAGCTTGCTGCGACCGAATGCAACATCCTAGATCTAAAACATAAGTTCATAAATTTGGGATATATAAAAACAAAGGTCTATGTGAGCAATGTTCACGTTCACAAATTAATTATTGAAACATTGTGCGGAACAGGTTTGGGTGCCTTCTCGTTTTCTCCTAAGGAGGCTAGACGTGTTTCCATTTTGTTAAAGGGTCTGGACGGAGAAATCTAATAGAAAAAATAAAGAAAGCTCTTAGTGAAGCAGTTCCTAGTGTAAAAATTTCCAAAATTCTTCCTTTTTCTACAGCAAGATCGAAAGAGCAGAATATTAAACTGAACATTTTACAGTTCTATTAGAGTTAGGTGAATCGGCTAAAGAGCTCACAAATGTTAGGTATTTTTTCTTCCAACGGGTTTACTGGCAAAATAAACATAGTAGATCAGTGATAAGATGCTTCCGTTGTCAAAGATTCGGTCATTCTGGAGAATGCTGTGCGTACATTAGTCGGTGCGTTATTTGTGGTGAATCTCACGATTCCGAAATTTGGATCAAGTCTTTCAGAACTCTAAAGGAAGCCAACAAAGAGGCTCCTACCCAAAAATGTGTCAACTGTGGTGAACAGGGCCATGCAGCTAGTTTTGGGGGTTGCCCCGCCTATATCAAATATAAAAATAGAAAGGAATCTCTCGTTAAAAAATCAAAGCAAGTAGCACAAGAAAATATACTCAATATTCAAAATGATATAAAAATTTTTACCCAAAATAAAGTTTCTTTTGCTGATATGGCTATAGGGGTTCATTACAACAAAATATTCCTCGGGTTCATATAAGACTACAACCGTCTCAAGTGGGCCACTCCTCAAGAAGGAGGCTTAAATGACTTCTTGAATGAAGCGAAAAAACTATTTAACATCTCATTTCAAGATCTTCTCATCGAAATACGACAATTTTGGCCACATTACCAACAACTGCAGAGCAAAGAAGAGAAAATGTTTGCTTATCTCGACTTTGTCGCTTCAATCGGTGTATGATGGATTCAACTAAAATGAAAATTATTTCAACTAACTTTAACTCAATTTTTTTTCATAATAGAAAACTAGAACTATGGAATATTCTTAAACACAAGAAATTACAAATATGCTTCATATCGGAAACTTGGTTAAGTACTCGACATAAGCCTTCATTTGATGGCTACAATATAATTCGAAATGACTCTGGCAGAGGTGCTGCTATTGTCTTGAACAAAAAATTCAAGTACAATACAGTTACTTTCCAAAGCGAAATATTTTCTCTGGCCTTGGCTACTATTAGCCTTAGAAATTCTTCTACTAATTCGACAAAAAAAACTCTAATAGGGAGTATTTATTACATACCATCCAAAGCAGGTCAGTCCTTGGGCAGAGAACTTGATGAAATTTATAACTTCATTGAAACTTTTGATGCAATCATAATTGGAGGTGATTTTAATGCCCGTACCTTACAATGGGGTGACTCTACGAATAATCAAAACGGAAAAGTCGTTCACGATTGGTTTTTTGGCGGTCCCTTTTTAAATCTGGATTTAATTTCGCCTTATAGTCCCACGTTCCCTAGATCAGGTTCAGTCTTAGACTATTTTCTAATCTCTTCTTCTTTGGCGTATGCTCACCCTGCTGTATGTTCTACTTTCCCTACAATAGCGGATCATTTCGGAATCTCAATGGAATTCAACTTTTTGAATTTGTCACCCATTTTACAGCCTCCGGAAACATATGTGAGTTTTTCTAATACAAATTGACAATCATTTCGAATCGGATTATCCAACG
Organism: Melanostoma scalare; assembly: GCA_949752695.1. Lineage (NCBI taxonomy): Eukaryota > Metazoa > Arthropoda > Insecta > Diptera > Syrphidae > Melanostoma > Melanostoma scalare. The sequence continues at coordinate 101,786,492 of OX456984.1, forward strand.
GACTCTCTCAAATCTGTGGGGAACGGGATAATACAATACATACAAAAATAATAAACATAATATAATCACATAATAACATTACAAATAAATAAAATACCCACTATAATAATACCTGAAAGTAGGAATAGGGCTACTTGGGCATGGGAATTTTCTGAGCGAGCCAAAAGGGTGCCGTCGGTCTGATCAAAGGGAGATAATAGCGTTTAGAGTCACGTAGGTTGAAGATCCTTACGATGGGATGAGAGTAAAGAAAAAATGAAAAGTAATGTTGTGTGTGTGCTAAGAATCAAGAATAGACACGATCTGTTGATAGATCTTAGAACGGGGGTGTGAAATTTTGGTAATTTGTTGATAGATATAGGAATAGGTAGGACTGAGATTGTGATATGAGATAGGAAAAAAGAGACAATAAAGGGGGAGATGGTTTCTATTGAGTATTTTTTATGGTTTTTTGTTTTAGATTTCGCTGGCGCTCGGAAGTGGTTGATTTTTTTTTTTTATATGTTTGGAATTTGTTTGAGGATGAGGTGAGGGTAGTAGGAATGTTTTTTTTTGTTTTGGTTGTATGCTAGAGAATTTGGTCACGTCCGATATTTGGTTGGGGATAGATTGTGTATGAGCAAGTCGTTTAACAGCTTAGCATGAAAGGTTGTTGTCATGTGGTTGTTTTACTCTATACCGTAGGGTAAGGAAGTGGCCCATGTTCACATAGCAATAAAATCCATGATCAATGTTGAAACCGAGTATCTGTGTTGTGTGTTTTTATTGCAGAGGAAGCGTCTAGCAGGTGATAAAGTAATACACATTGTAAGGAAAGATGATGATGAGATTATGAAAATGCTATGGTACATTTTCTTTTTTTTTTTTTGTAATTGATTGTGGAGAAGACGAAATAAAATAAATGAACTGGTTTCCTTTTGTATTATAGATTTCATTGACAATTGGTGGTGGTTAGTTTTTTATGTAAAATAGAGAATTTGGCCTCGACCGATATTTGTTTTGTTTTGATACATATCTTGTACTCAATGAATTTCGTCACATCCGAAAATTGGTTATGCATAGGTATACTGTAAAGTAAGGATGCGACCCGTGTTTTGTTTTGAATTTTGAATTTTGTTGGCAAGATTTGAAGGCTTGGGATTGACTTGTCACATCCTGTATTGGTGGTTGTGGTTGGTTTTTATTAATTTTAAAACTCTGGCTCGTCCGCTCAGAACTCCACAGACAGTGTAACGTTTGTATACTTTTTTGTTGAACCGGGGGTGTAAAATATACCAACAATGTAAAAATGCATTGTGAATATTGATAGAGGGAAGAGGTAGTCAGAACTTATAGTTAAGCTATGGAATAATTTGTTTTCAGTTCTTGAATGTGATGTTGTCTCTTTTTTCTTTTATAAATCAGTGGCACCAATAACCAACCTATTGAATCCTCCCTAGAGTTTCTACTATAAAAAGCAAATGTTCTCTGAGTCTTCTATTCAGTTTATTTTTGAACAATCGTCTGATCGTCTGAAAAATCTTTTCCCCCAAAAATCATCTTCATTATATCATGTCTTTCCTCAATAAAATTAAAAAAGCAGTGAGGCCGTCTACCTACCAAAAGCCCATTTTAAGCCTTTCGAAGGTTGTCCAAAAAAAGAGGTACCCAATACTCAAGGCAAAGAGGTGCAACACCAAATTTGGGGAGCAAATCCTCATTGAACTGGAGGAATGCAAGGTAATTAAAGATTAAAATTTATAACTGTTCAATTTTGACTCCCTTTTTTTCTTAAAGGTTTTCCTTCCTAAACGATGCAACTTGCAGCTGGACGAGGAAGACGTCCTACAATTGGACCGCTGCTGCTTGGAAGTAGTGGGCCCATACGGGGAGATGTCCGTGGAAGTTGACTTCCACATGAAAGATGACGAGTATCAGGAGCCACAGCCACAGCATTTACAGCAACAATTTCAGCAACAACAACAAGGTCAGCAACAATATCAATTTCAGCAACTACAACAAGGTCAGCAACATTATCAACAACAGCAACAGCCTCGGCAACAGCATCATCAGCAACAATTTCAGCAACCACAACAAGGTCAGAAAAATTATCAACAACAGCAACAGCAACAAGAACAGCAACCGCAACAGCCTCAACAACAACAGCAGCTGGAGCAACAGCATGAAAACTATCAAGAACAGCAGCCACATCAACAGCAGCCGCAACAACCACAAATAGTTGAGATCTTGGATCAAATCATATTGCAGAAACCGAAGGAAAAGAGGAAGCAGAAGCTTCCAGTTCAAGAAGAGGTAAACTATGTACCTCAATTGTTTTTCGATAAAAATAACAATTTGTTGCAATCTCAGAAAAAATTTTTTCGATAAATAAAAATAAACCGAAAATTGAAATAATTTTTTTTATTTACTTCTCATTATTATTTTCAGAAAATAAAAGTCTTGAGCGACTCTCATATAAACATTAAGCGGTTCAATTTGAAAGGCCGCAAAATTAAAAACTTTTTGAAATAAAAAACTTAACACAAATTTTCTTTAGCCTTTTTAATTATTCGGTTTCAGCTATTGTCATAAAAGTATAGTTTCTTTTTAGTTTTCTACCATATTTTGTTGCCTCATTTCTCTTGACTAGGGTGATATTAGTGGCATGATCAGTGCTTCTAATGACAAGTTTAATTCGCCGAGTACTCGAAAATGGTTATCCTGGACACGTCGTCGCTCTTCTTCGACAGCATCAGTATTAACTGAACCTATTAGATTGTGTGATAAGACTTTGAGAGTTTTTTGTTCATCGACTTCTTCGTAATGATTTTCAGTGGGGCCATATCTGGTGATGTATTCATTTCGATCTTCAGATGAATCAACTGCATAAAGTGTTTTCGAGCGGAAGCTCTTTGCTGACCGAGGTGGAAAGGAATTCCTCGGTACACTCTTTGATGGACCAGGAACTGGCAGTATTGGCAAAAGCCTGTCCTTGTAGTAAGGAATGTTTGTATGAAATTTGACATCACCTACCTCGTAGCCTGTCCTTGTAGTAAGGAATGTTTGTATGAAATTTGACATCACCTACCTCGTAGTATGCATATGAGTAGGCATGATCGAAGGTCACTAGTTGAGGTTGATGTTGTTGTATTTGTGGTATGTCTTTCATTGGTTAATGAAGTGGAATTACAGAAGACGTCGATGGAGTCTGTGTCACGGGCATATTTGTATCCACATCACCAGCAGCAAAATAATAATCCAAAGGTTTGTTCAAAGGTTCAAGACAATCCATCCTCATAGCCGGCGCTAATTTTTTGTGATCATTTGACCTTTAACAAGGAAAGTTGTTAGAATCCATAAATTTCTGCCAGTTACCGAAGGAAATGTCTATTTAAACCTGGAAAATGTATGTATTACTGTGAGAAGATATCGATAATTCTCATTTTCAGATGCAAAGATACCCATGTCAAATAATGACTAAATTAATGGTCAAGAGAGAAGCGCTTGGACAGTTGTATTTTGACGGCAAGCTGGATTTGAAATAATACATTTCAAAGATTCTTTTATTTTTAATCTATTTATTTTAATCTTTCGTACGACAACATTAACTTCTTTACTTTGAGCATTCTATTTTCAATCAAATAACATGCACAAGTATCAGGGCCGTCTTGGCATAAATTCTTTGACCAAGGGCAGTTAACAAAATGACATCCATGTTTCGATGTGGTAGAGGATACGTTTCTACACATCTTCAAGAAGGATAAGCATCCTGTCAGATATTCATGATGTTCCTCCAGCAGCTCATGTTGATGTGCTTTCATAAAATCCAGGATCTCATCGAAAATGAACTTGATATTTATGTTGGACATTATTGTCTGCTATCTTGTCAATGTGTTACTAAGGTTCAGTTGGATTTGCTCGAAGATTTATATCGGACTCGTCTCTAGTAATAATTTCAGTTTTAGCTGTCAATGGCATTTACAAAAAAAAAAAAAAAGTGTTTCTCTAATTTCTCGACTTCAAATTGAATATATTGTCTGAGTTGTTCGCATGATTCAACAACATAATTCTTTGTACAAGCGTCACTATTGCCTTTGGTAGCTTAAGGTTAGTGAAGTCGTTTAAAATCTAAATTTTGAACTGCTCTGATCTGCTCTGTTAACTGGTCTGATCTGCTTTTGAACTGGTCTGATCTGCTCTTTTAACTGGTTTGATCTGCTTTTTGATCCGATTTCAAACAATCAAGGGTGTACTTATACTATTTGTTTGTGGGAGTTATATCTATAATATAAAAATAAGACGGGTTTTCCTTCCTCACGCTATAACTCCCAATACTAAATCTAAAAATTTACATATAAAACGTAGGGGAAACATCGTTCTCGAATTCAGTTCTTATTTCCAAATCAAAACTGTACTACAATGATGTCTAATATCAATATATGTCTTATTTTAAGTAGAATGTCCAGTTTTTTAAGTCAATATCAACATGATATGCTTGAGGAGCATTATGAAGAGTTTCTTGGAAATATTTCTTTCTTAAGTAATTTTAAGGACGTTGACAATGATATTTCGATTTACGGATGTCATTTTACAAACTGTCTTTGGTCTTCAAATGCATGTCAAATGGGGCCAGATACTTGTGCGTGTATTATGATTGAGGATCATGTAAGCAGAGTTCAAAAGATTATGAGTTTATATAAAAGATTGAAATAAATACAATTATATAAAAACAACACACACAAAAAGTTTTTGTTTAAGAACTTCACAGCTCGACACGAAAGATTTTCAATCGGCGAATGGTTGCTATCAAAGCCATAAATGATTTATGACAACTGACATAGTTGAAATCATCTCATACTACGGTTTAATGACGTTTATCGATGCATTTTCAAAATTTGCGTGGGCGATTCCTTTAGGAAATAAGACAGCGTCATCTGTTACAGAGGCAATGAAAACGATTTTTATAAAAATCCTCACGACATCCCAAAAAACATGCAAACCGTAGATGGAAAAAAAGAGTTTTTCAGTAAGACGTTTTATATTTTGACGAAATTCCATAAAATAAATCATTATTCAACATTCAGTTCATTTAAGGCATCAATTGTAGTTTAGTTTTCCATAAGCTGAAAATGTGTCTTGCAAAAAAAGAAATTCTTTTTTCCATGAATTGTTTTAAGTTCTTTGGATCGTGACCCTCATTTAGTAAATTTCTAAAGCTACAACGAGTGGGGCCCCTTTTGTTTTAAATAGAAACTGTCTATGTAAACTTGGAAAATGTATGTATTACAGTGAGAAGATATCGATAATTCTCATTTTCAGATGCACAGATACCCATGTCAAATAATGACTAACTTAATGGTCAAGAGAGAAGAGCTTGGGCAGATGTATTTTGACGGCAAGCTGCATTTCAAAGATTCTTTTATTTTTAATCTATTTATTTTAATCTTTCGTACAACAACATTAACTTCTTTACTTTGAGCATTCTATTTTCAATCAAATAACATGCACAAGTATCAGGGCCGTCTTGGCATAAATTCTTTGACCAAGGGCAGTTAACAAAATGACATCCATGTTTCGATGTGGTAGAGGATACGTTTCTATACATCTTCAAGAAGGATAAGCATCCTGTCAGATATTCATGATGTTCCTCCAGCAGCTCATGTTGATGTGCTTTCATAAAATCCAGGATCTCATCGAAAATGAACTTGATATTTATGTTGGACATTATTGTCTGCTATCTTGTCAATGTGTTACTAAGGTTCAGTTGGATTTGCTCGAAGATTTATATCGGATTCGTCTCTAGTAATAATTTCAGTTTTAGCTGTCAATGGCATTTACAAAAAAAAAAAAAGAAAAGTGTTTCTCTAATTTCTCGACTTCAAATTGAATACATTGTGTATGTAGTTCGTATGATTCGTCAAGATAATTCTTTATAGAAATATCTCATACATCTTCATACACCTTTAGAGCTGTGAGCTGGGTTTATGAGAGGTGCTCCCCCTATCAGTTTCAAGTCCTCGTCCTCATCATCAGACAGGTTCTGAGGGATTATTTACCTCAATAATGAATAACTACCTCAAAATAAAGCAAGAAGCTTCAGGGTGGCCAAGTATATGTTTATCTGAAGAGGATAAAAACAAAAATATTGCGGATTTTCTAGAGAAGGAAAATATCAAGCTGAAATTTTCTGAAATCTCCGAATTCCGAAGAATCTCCAGACAGTTGATGGAAAAGAATTTTTTAATAAGCATTTTGAAAATCTTACGAAGCAGCATCAAATAAATCATTACTCAACATTTAGCGTTCTTAAAGCATCGATCATTGAACGATTTAATCGTACCTTAAAATCACTCATGTGGAAGGAATTCAGTGTGAATGGTACATAAAGATGGATTGACATGGTAACGTCGTTAACTAAAACGTATAATAATTCTGCACATCGTACTATAAAAATGAAACCATCGTTAATCATACAAATGAGAAAACATTTACTCTCAACAGTATATAACCGTGTCAGAATCCATGTTATTTTCAAGTTTAAAGTTGAAGGCCTGTGAGAATAAGTAAATATAAACATGCATTTGAAAATTAAAAATATCAAGAGTTCAACTTTCAAATCCTGTCACCCATCTCTTAGAATAGGTACTTATCTTGTAGAAAAGTGATTCGTAGGAGAAAAAATAAAGTTTTTGTTAAATGGCTTGGTTTTCCTTCTGAACACAACTCTTGGATATCAGCACATCTACAAACTCATTCATAATATGTCTTTAAAAAAAAACACGTAAATTGTATATATTAATAAGAAATATTTATTTTTCAAACATGTAATTTTTTTTTTTTTCATTAAAGTGAGTTTCATCGTGGTTGTTTTTAATGTGTTTATTACTATTTGTACTGTCGATGAATTTTTTTCGATTGTCTCTAATTGAAATTGAAAATATGTTCTAAGTTGATTACATACTCCATCAACATATTTCTTTGAAGCTGCATCATCACTTTTCTTCGGGGGTCTTGAATATTTTAATCGATTCCTCTTTAAATTATAATCATCGTTTTCAGTTTTGTCAAATCCTTCTCCAGCTGGGCCAGGCAACCCTCTTTCTCCTTTCAATCCTATAGGACGATGTTCACCTTTCACTCCTCAGGGTCCAGGTCACCCTTTCACTGTTCTATTTGAAAAACGTCCGATACTTTTTTTTACTGAACTATATTGGCCTCCTTTAATTCTTCAATAATTGAAGCAATCTCGTTAGAATGATTCTTGTTACCGGATTGTTGTGATGCAATAAGAAGTCTTAAACGATCTACGAGTTCGTTTGGATTGTCCCAGAAGAATTCTTTCTTATTATTTGATAATTGCATCAATCCAGAACCGATTGAAGGTGAAGTGACACTAGGATTATTATCATCATTTAATAGTTTACTTATGATTTCCCTGTATTTATATCCTCTATGACCTAGTATCTGGTTTCTGGAATCGTAGGACCTTCTGTAAGCATTGGTATTATACATTATATCTTTATACGCTTTTAAATCTTCTTTACTATATAAGGAAGTGTTAGGTTTTTTCTTGAATATTAGTTCAAACAAACCCTTCGTGCCGTTATATGTCTTATTATTAATTTTTAGTGCTTTTCCTCGAATTTTTAACTCTTTGTCCCCGATTTGTAGTTTACCATTGTTCAAATGAACTCCATACACTTCGTCAAGGGATTTAGAATTATTTATTAATAAATCTATATATGACTGAGGAGTTTCTTCAAATTTTTGTTTTAATTGCAAACCAAAGTTGCGAGCAAGACTTCTTCTTCGCACACGATCACTTCTACTAGTTCTGTTTCTATCTGACGATGGCTTGGACGTTTTAGGGGTTGATTCATTCATGAGTGAAGTACTAGTGTTCTTAATATTGGGTGTTCTAAATTCACCATTAACATCCTCATCATCATAGTCATCGTCATCATCATCTTCATCATCACCATTTTCATTTTCATAATTCAGTTTTATTTTCTTGTGCGGAGACTCAAAATGATGCTGTTGTTGGGGTTTTTTCGAATGTTTTCCTTTTGTGTGTTCTATTATATCTTTAAGAGGTTTCGTAATAGGTTTGAAAGTTTCTTCAAGTTGAAGTTCGAGCGCTTCTTTCCTCTCTCTCAGAGCTTTATACTTTTTTCGTAGAGCATCAGTAGTCTTAATAAGCTCTTTTGTTAAATCTTCATTTATTTGCATCATAGTGTAGATGTTGAATTATAGAATGTAAATAATTATAAACTGTGATGATCTGCTTTTAACTGTATCAGTTTAAGCACTGTATACCTTCGAACAGATGCAGTACGACTGTTGATCGTGACTGTAGTTAATCTCTTTTATAGTTTTAGGAAACAGACAAAGCGTTTCTATAACGACCATTATTACAAGGGATCTTTTGTTAAATCTTCATTTATTTGCATCATAGTGTAGATGTTGAATTAAAGAATGTAAATATGTAGTTATAAGCTGTATTGAACTGCTTTTAACTGTATCAGTTTAAGCACTGTATACCTTCGAACAGATGCAGTACGACTGTTGATCGTGACTGTAGTTAATCTCTTTTATAGTTTTAGGAAACAGACAAAGCGTTTCTATAACGACCATTATTACGAGGGATCTTTTGTTAAATCATCATTTATTTGCATCATAGTGTAGATGTTGAATTATAGAATGTAAATAGTTATAAGCTGTATTGAACTGCTTTTAACTGTATCAGTTTAAGCACTGTATACCTGTGAACATATGCAGTACGACTGTTGATCGTGACTGTAGTTAATCTCTTTTATAGTTTTAGGAAACAGACAAAGCGTTTCTATAACGACCATTATTACGAGGGATCTTTTGTTAAATCTTCATTTATTTGCATCATAGTGTAGATGTTGAATTAAAGAATGTAAATAGTTATAAGCTGTATTGAACTGCTTTTAACTGTATCAGTTTAAGCACTGTATACCTTCGAACATATGCAGTACGACTGTTGATCGTGACTGTAGTTAAACTCTTTTATAGTTTAGGTTGCCAAAAAGTATTAGAGGATTAATAACGGGCCCCTCTAATTGGGGGGGGGCAAAACAAATGTTATGATGAGTTTATTTCAACATAAGAACGGATTAAAATTTGAGAATATTAAATCCGATTATTGTCTCTATTTTCTTTTCTCATATCCCAACCTCAGTCCTACCTATTCCTATATCTTAAAGTAAGTACATATCAACAAACTACCAAAGTCTCACACCCCCGTTCTAAGATCTATCAACAGATCCTGTGTATTGTTCGCACTACACACAACATTACTTTTCATTTTTTCTTTACTCTCATGCCATCGTAAGTATCTTCAACCTGCCAACTGTAAATGTGCCTCTAAACGCTATTATTTCCCTTTGTTCAGACCGACACCCTTATAATAACTTCTTGCGTTCTTAAGGCAGAGAACCATATAATCTTTGAACATCATTACAGTTAAAGTGGATCCATACACCATACCTAAAGAGCATGATTATAAGTCTTCTAAACATATTTTATTACTTAATTTATTGAAATTTTTTACGGCAAAAAGGTATCGTCAAATCGCTCCTATTAATCTAAGTGATCATAAATGAAACACCTTTACTTTGCTTTAAAATTGAATGACACAAATTCACTTGCTTTAAACAGCTCTAATACTGCGTAGTAGCTTTTAATCAAAAATTACCTTATTCCTTCCGGGGGACGGGATTGTTCAACCCCTGACAACCTTATAGTAATTTCTTTCTAGAAATCACCATCCTTACTCTATAGCATATAATAAAACATGCCAATGACCTTTCATACTAATCTGTAAACTTTCATGCTCATGTCCAATCTATGCCCAAACAAATATCGAACGTGATAAAATTCTCTATCGTCAAGTATTAACAAATTACCAAAATCTCTCATCCTCGTTCTAAGATCTATCAACGGATCGTATGTATTGTTCAAAATACACACAGCTTCAATTTTTCTTTACCAATTGTCCACGTGCCTCTAGACGCTTTTATTATCCTTTGTTCAACGCCGATAACCTTATTATAATAATTCCTTTCAATAAAAAACCATCCATACTCTTTGGCATAGAGACCAAAGACCAATCATGCTAAGGTGTAAAATGTACACACAAATATCGAATGAGACCAAATTGCAAGAAAAAAATCCAGCCATCACCAACCGCCAGTGAAATCTAATACAAAAAACCTATTCGTTTGTTTCACTTCGTTTCTGCCTGTCATATCAATCCGACGATATTCACAACAAAATATACCTTTGCCTTTGTATTAGCATCATCATCTTTCCTTACAATGAGTATTGGTTAATTTTACCTTTCTATGCTACACAGATACTCGATTTCAACATTGATCATGGATTTTATTGCTATGTGAACATGGGTCACTTCCTTACCCTACGGTATAGAGTAAAACAACCACATGACAACAACCTTTCATGCTAAGCTGTTAAACGACTTGCTCATACACAATCTATCCCCAACCAAATATCGGACGTGACCAAATTCTCTAGCCTACAACCAAAACAAAAAAAACATTCCTACTACCCTCACCTCATCCTCAAACAAATTCCAAACATATAAAAAAAAAAAAATCAACCACTTCCGAGCGCCAGCGAAATCTAAAACAAAAAACCATAAAAAATACTCAATAGAAACCATCTCCCCCTTTATTGTCTCTTTTTTCCTATCTCATATCACAATCTCAGTCCTACCTATTCCTATATCTATCAACAAATTACCAAAATTTCACACCCCCGTTCTAAGATCTATCAACAGATCGTGTCTATTCTTGATTCTTAGCACACACACAACATTACTTTTCATTTTTTCTTTACTCTCATCCCATCGTAAGGATCTTCAACCTACGTGACTCTAAACGCTATTATCTCCCTTTGATCAGACCGACGGCACCCTTTTGGCTCGCTCAGAAAATTCCCATGCCCAAGTAGCCCTATTCCTACTCCTGAAATAATAACAAAAAAAAAATTACATAATACCTTACCTTTTTTTTTTATAATAAAACACCCTAAAAATACTTACCACCAGCTATAATAAAACATACATAATACTTACCTTTTTCATAATAAAACTCATTAATAATATTTACCATTTGTAATAATAAAAGAAAAAATGCATAATACTTACCTTTCGCACATAATAAAATACACATAATACCATAAACATGACCTAAACACATAACCTTTTTCTTTTCAATAATAACAAACGACCTATAATACTTACCTTAATAATTATTTACAACCTATAACACAAACCCTAATGCACTTAATAATATTGGAAATAAATAATACAACCTACTTTAATACTCACCTGAAATAAATAAATAACACAATTAATACTTACCAACTATAATAATAATATCACTCATCATAATAACATAATGTTTTATACATACATAACTTACCTGACCCACCCTACTTGCCTTTTTTTCCAATTCAAATCGCATTATTGCAAATAATGCGTAACATGCACATACGTACATATCTTACCTAGCAACAACGGGCGAGCTTATCTCCACCAGCTTGTCGAAAATTAACAATTGCAATGTACATAATGAAGATAAGCGCAAGAGTGTCCGCTAACCTGGTGGTCTGATCTTGTCATGTACTAACCCAACTATCGGCTATGTACTATGCAGGTACAACGGTTGGGTTGGTACATGAGAAGTTCAGCTGAGCCATCGAAGTAAGTCAAACTGGAGAGTCAATTTTTGATCACGGTGCGGTGTAAAGCGGATGGAAGAAAAAACCCAAAAGATCTTAATCGAGAGAAAAAATTTTAAGTCTTAAATTGTGAGTGCGGTACAAATGTAGCTTGAGAAGTTGCTGGAGTAAAGCAAAGTTGCGAAGTGGCTAAAGTCAATTCGTCGTGTATCTATAAATTAATTAGCTTGAAAAGCTAAATAGAAAACAAAGAGAAAAAAAAAAAAATAAGTCGTGGTCGTGGTCCTTGCGGAGTACTAATCGTGTTTTTTTTTTTTATTGATGGAGAACATTTTTGAAAGTTGTAAGAACGTATATTTCTTTAACACCGGAAATAAAGCAGAACCTGCTGTTCCGCTAATAATAAAATATAATAAAGTATCGGGTTCAAATAAACGTTCAGAACGCCACAACAAAAAAAAAAAAAAGGAGGAACCACGGTATTAGGAGTAATACATATACATACATGTGAAGACCGAAGCAGCAAAGATCGTGCTAACCGTAGAGCTAGAAGGAAGACTCGGGTATTTGGACATCGTGGGATCCTTGCCTGCTCCCCCTCGTGAAAATTATAGTGTCCCTTGTGTCCAAATTCCCTCCTTTGCCCTCTACCGCGTGTGATTCAGTGTTACCCCGCTCCTACATTTATATTCCCGAGTCCCGCGTATGGTTGAGTGTAACAAAAATTGTAAATAGTAATGTAAGATTAAAAAGAAAAAAAAAGAGAATACATACATATATATGAAATAGAAGTATCAAATAACACGAAAAAAAAGAAGAATAGAATAGAGTTAGAGTAATTTGGGGTAATGTGGTATAGGCTGGTAATGTGGTATAGGCAGCTTTCTTCAAAACTAAGTATGCTTCTTCAACGTTTTCTACTTTAGCAGGTGCAGATTTAAATAAAACTAAGTATGCGTGCTCCTTTCAGTACAAATTTTTCATACCTGTCAAATAAATAGCCAACAACAGTGATTGAGTGAGGTTGAGTTTTTTTTTGGGTGATACAAAAAGTATTTGTGCAGATATAAAAGTTGTGTTTCAGCCGTAGAAATATATTTTTCGAATAAAATAAATATAAGAATCTTCTACGATAAATACATGTAAGTTTTGCTATAGATGTATTTAGACTATTTTCTATTATTATTTTTGTAAAAGTATACAGTTTCGGCTAATGTGGTATACTTGGCATAGGCTAATGTGGTATAGTATACCACATAACCCATCATATAAGTTGATTCCTTTTTAAAGTGTGCTATTTGTGTTTTTTCTTAAGATCCATTCGTTAAAATGCCTAAAAAGGGTGCAGTAAGAAAATGGGATTCCGAAGACATGAAAAAGCAATTCATGCCGTGAGGAATGATCAAATAGGAATCTTGTTAGCTTCTAAAAGATTTGGTGTCCCACACACAACTCTTCAACGCTATGCTAGAAGTGAAAAATCAGTTGAAAGCCTTCTCCTCATAAAGTTGGGCAGAAAACCTACATTCAATGAAGAAATTGAAAAACATCTCGTCAACTACATTTTGGAAATGGAATCTCGTTTGTGGGGTCTTACAAGGAGGGACGTTCGGTCTCTAGCTTTCCAAATAGCACATAGGAATAAAATTCCAAACAATTTCTCATCTATTGCTGAGTGTGCTGGAAATGACTGGCTTAAAAGCTTTTGCAAGAGGCATAAAGATAAATTGAGCATCCGTTCACCCACAGGAACATCTTTTGATCGTGCAAAAGGTTTTACACGAGAAAACGTTAAAATATTTAACGACCTTCTGGAACAAGAATACATAAAAAATAATTTTCCAGCTAATCGAATCTGGAATGTAGATGAGACGGGACTCTCCGTGGTTCAGTCAAAGCAGCAGAAAGTTCTAGCACGAAAGGGAAAGCGACAAATTGGAGCCATGACTTCAGCAGAACGTGGTTCTCTGATAACAGTTATTTCGTGTATGAGTGCTGGTGGTTCTTTTGTTCCACCATATTTCGTATTCCCACGGAAAAACCAACACCCTCTTCTTATGAAAGATGCGCCACCAGGTTCAGATTCATCATGCCACCTTTCAGGCTGGGTTTAAGTGCCTATATTTACCAAATGGTTCAAACATTTCTTGAAATTCGTCAAACCATCCAAGGACGAGCAGGTTATGCTTATACTTGATGGTCATTATAGTCACACTAGGAATATTGAACTTTTGGATCTAGCACGTGAAAACGGTGTTGTCATGATATCGCTTCCACCTCATTCAACACATAAAATGCAGCCTCTTGATAAATCTTTCATGGGACCATTGCAAGTTTATTACAATGAAGAAATTCGTCGTTTTTCTCGGGAGCATGCTCGTAAAGTAACCCAATATGATTTGGTGGGATTATTTTCCAAAGCATATTTAAGAGTTCAAACAGGTCAAATTGCCGTAAAAGGATTTAAGGCCACGGGAATATATCCTTTTGACAAGAACATTTTTTCTGATTGCGATTTCATAGCCGCAGAAATGGAAAACATCGTAGAAGACCAGGACGAAGGTATCTAGATATTTACAGTTTAACTACTTTTATTTAAACTATAAAAAACAAACCCTTGTTTTTGTATTCACAGAAATTCCTCCTCATTTTTCATCGAATGTAGACGGATGTGTTGCAAGCACTAGTACTGGGCTTTCTCCCAGTGTTCCTCAAGTTTCATCACTATCATTGCAATCAGCTGCAAATGCTAACCATGATAACAATAAAGGTGTAATCACGCCTTGGGAAATATCACCGCCACCTAAAATAAAAAAGATGGCAACCAGCAACAGGGGTAGAAAATCTAAGGCTACACTGCTTACGTCATCACCTTACAAAATCCAATTAGAAGAAAGCATTGACAAAATAAATACGAAGCGACTACCCAAACTTAAGACAATGGATAAAAAGAAAACCGTAAAGAAAGTAGTTTCAAAAGAAAGCACTTTGAAGAAATGTGCACCAAAAAAAAAATGGGAAATCAACTCGAACTCACAAATTTGGAGACAGGGATGATGAATCGTCAAGCGATTCCACGAGCATCCAGTTTCAGGATTCGGATGAAGAGGAACAATTTGACGATGTTCCACCATCCGGTGACGCTATTTGCATCTTCTGCAAGAAACAGTGGAAAGATGAATTGAAGACTAGTGATAAATGGACATCGTGCTTACAATGTGAAATGGTTTGGGCGCATGATAGCTGCATTCCACAAAAGAGTGCCATATTTTTTTGCTTGTCCTGCTCAGAAGTTTTTCATTAGTAGGAAATTGTATGTTTCATTTGCATATCATAAGTAGTTACCTATTAACAACTTTATTTCAACAACCTTGAAGGTCTCAATTTTGCTATTATTATTTTTTTCCAATCTATATTAACGGTTCTTTTCCTGCATTGTAACTATTTTCTTACTTTTTCAATACAAATAAATTTAATCTTTTATCTTAATCTTTTATTTAGCAAGTACTACAGAAAAAATATCGCTGGGTTATGTGGTATAGTATACCACATTAGACAGCATAGTATACCACATTACCATTACAGTTTCAAAAGTGATGATTTCGAACTCATATCAATATTTTGTTTATATCTTTGTTAATTAATGGGAGAATTCAACACAAAGAAATAATATTATAGCTTATTGGTTTTTGGTGAAACGTGCAAAGATTTGGGTCATTTGCTTCATTACTTTTTCTGTAAAGTGTTAAAAACAAACATGTATACCACAATACCCCAACTTCCTCTATGGTAGAAAAAAAAAACAATATAAGAAGAGATTAGTATGTGCGGTGTGATTAATTTCAAATCCAATGGAAACCCAAACAAAAATTTTATTTCTTGAATATTTTTTTGTAGCGGAGATCCGGAGTTTATCCAAGGTGGTGCACTACGTTGGCAGAAAAACAAAAGAGAAAAAGAAACTCTGAGTAAGTGATCTATTATATTATTAACTTTATTAATCCATATTGTATTGCTGGTTAAACCGGTATGTGAAATATTTTTTTGGGGTTTTTTTTTGGATGGAAAAAAGAGGGTTGCCATCTGTTCTGAAAAAAAATAAAAATAAAATAAAATAAAGATAATGCTTAGCAAATCTTAAAACTTTGTAAAAGAAAAAAAAGAACTACTACCTAAAAATAAATTGAATTACTGAAAAGAAAAAAAGTAAAGTTTAGTGATCTATAAAATAGATAAAATTATGAAATAGATATTTACCTAAAAAACGAATTGTGAGTTGCCATCTGAAAAAAAAGAAAAACAAAAAATCAAAGTTTAATAATCTTTGAAATATGTAAAGGAATTAAATAGATATTTTCCTGAGAATTGAATTGCAGAGTTGCCAGCTGAAAAAAAGTAAAGTTTATTGATCTATAAAATAGGTAAAGAAATTAAATTGATATTTACATGAAAATGATATAGAGTTGCCATTTGAATGAAAACAAAAAAAAAAACGAATAAATTTAATTTTAATAAATTTTTTAAAATTAAATTTACTAATTAAATAGCACAATTACCTGCAAGTAGAATAACGTATAATAACTGGAGAGAAAAGGGTTGTCATCTATGAAATAAACACAAAATGACTCGAATTGCAATCAGAAATATTTTTGTTTGATTTCGATATCGAGATGAGTTACTAAGGGAAAAGAGCAGAAGTAAGCTGGTGGTTACAGGACAGGGACGGTAGGTAGTTTTGGATAAGGGGCTACCACACATTTCGAGAGGTAGTGGTAGCCATTGGTGGTATCCAACCGGATACAAGGGTGGGAAAATCCTCCGAGGGCCAATAACATCTGGACCCTCCCCCCTTATTGGAATCACCCCTCCACAAATAGGTAATCGAGTTCTTTTTTTTTTTTGATGAATGTAGGCATGAAATTCGTAACGATCGTCCAGTGCTGCGGCTCCAAGAACTCACCGCATCCGACGAGCTAAGTCCACATAAGCCAGCATGCCAAAGGGGGTCGTAGCCTGGACACCCCTCTCTTTTCTGCTGCCCGGATAATCCTCATGCGCCTGTAGCCATGAGGTTGTAACGGTGGTCTACAAGGAAAGAGAGGGGCACTGGTCTGGTGGCGCCCAACGTGGGCCGATTGTCTTAAACTGTTTAATTTTTTTCATCTTTGTGGAGGTTGGCCAGAATGTCAAGAGCAGGTATAGTGTAGACGCACGTAGTGTTCAAGTCTAGGATTCAAAAAAAAAAAAACAACCAACAATTTAAATCTGAAGATTTTTTTTTTTTTAAATTTCCGTTGCCATCGTCCGGTAAACGAGAGTTTTGATCTCGGTTTACGCAGTTGCGTATGAGTGAGCAGGAGTTTTCAAAAAAAAAAAAAAATTATTTGTGTTTAATCTTAAGGTCTAAGTTCGATGCATATTTCAGCTTCAGTTGTTTAAGTTATTTTAATTTCATTAGCTTCATTTCAATCAAGTGGGTTGAAGCTGGTCTGACAGCTTGGCGATGAAGCCTACTGAGCATTGCCAGCGCAATCACTTTAATGAATCCTAGATGGTGGCACTTAGTTGTGGTCGCAATATGTCTGTTGGTGTTCTTGATCCAGCCAGGTTTCCAGTAGGGGCCCTACCGCAAACCCTGTCCTTATCCACACATCCAGCGTGCCTCTATTTTAAAAACAAAACAAAAAAAAAAGCCATACACATATAAAATAGAACAGAATAGAATAAAAAAAAAAAATCAAGTACATTTAGAAGAATTTTAACCAAAAAATATTTGAAGTAACTAGAAAAAAAAAACAGAAACTTTTTAGACCAATCGAATCTTTTGAAAATTAAAATTTTTTGTTTAGCTTTGCAAACCTTTAGTCTTACAAACCATTTGGGGTTTTCGACTATTTGAGGTATAGAAAAGACATAATAATGCGTGTCAGGAAAAAGGGCTCCAAGCTCAATACAAGTCTGCGAGGTCGAGTCCTCAGGTCACACCTGTTCAGTGACTCTTTTGGAGAGTGAAGGTGAATAATACGTCCGATTCTCCGAACAATACAAATCCACCAGAAGAAGGAGCTGCGTCATTGTTGGCTCAAGAAGATGCCCCTAGAGGAACTCGAAGATCCCTGTCAGGGTTACCGGTTCTTACACCACGAGAAAGGGAATCCTTAGGAGAAAGCGGAGAAGAAGTCAAGCTATATACAGCGAGTTGTCACCGCTGCTGTTGGTGCGAGTCGTGCCGAAGATTTCAGGTTCTTCACGGGTGAGCTGGAACGAACCAGAAGCGCTATGTGGGAAGAAATAGCGAGCATTGTTCGAGAAACGATTTTGGATACAACTCCTGAAGTGAATCCGTGTCGCGAACGAGGAAGACCAAGTCTAGAGGAAAGCCAAACTGGCTTCTCCGAGCCTGCTGGTGTGTCACCACCAACTCTCCGGAAAAATTGTCAGCCTCTTCGAAATAGATCACCTCCTCGAGCTCGCTCACCTCCGCGTCGTAGTACAGCAGCCGACAATTCAAATAAGGATGACTTTCTGCTACAACTGAACAATTTGACCGTGAGCGATCATGTTAACAACTCTCAGCCTTAGACTAGCCAGTTAGGATACAAGCGACAGAACTTCCACAAGTGGGGATTGAAGTATGACAACCGTCAAATGTCTGTCGATGACTTTTTGTTTAGGCTGGAGCGACTGAAAATAAGCTACGGAACTACCTGGGACGAAGTGGTTCTCAACTTCCATCACTTCATTTCGGGAACGGTAGAGACCTAGTTTTGGGTCTACCTCAAGGCGAACCCTGATATAACCTGGTTGGTGCTAAAGAACGCCCTTATTGAAAGATTTAGGAGCTTAGAAACCGACTCAGAGCTGTCAAGAAGGTTATATGATAGACATCAAGGCCCCGCTGAAACCTTCGAAGACTTCTACGCAGCGATACAGAAGTTGAATGGAAAGTTGAGAACTCCAAGGTCCGATGACGTAATCATCGACATTGTCAAGAACAATGTGCGAAGAGAGATGGGAACGCTTCTCATCACCTTCCACATCACCTGCCTGACAGAAATGGTTCATGCCTGCCGTAAGGTCAAGACATATCTCCTCGATCGTGAAGCTGGAGCCCCGAAAACCCGATTAGGGAATATGTATACCACCACCGCGTAAAATTTCGGAACTTGTGGAGGAAATGACGGAAGAAAAATCTTTTGTGCCCGAGTTATTCCACTCGAGACAGGAGAGAGACACTCGCAATTACACCTGTTGGAATTGCAAGGGTAAGGGCCATTCATTCTTTGAATGCCCTAATCCGCAGAGATCACTCTTTTGTTTCAGATGTGGTTGGGAAAACACTACCTCTCCGCAATGTCCTCGATGCTCGGGAAACGAGCCAAAGAGCATTCCGTTGACTCGGGGGAATTGCTCTCTGGAGAAGAACAAGGAGTCCAAATAGAACCTACCATTCCACCTCACACTACCTCCCCGTCCCAATCCTAACCACTTCCTTGTGAGACCTCCCCAGTCCCTCCTATTCCTGCCATAAGAGTCCTAAAACGTCCTTCTAATCCCGTGACATCTACACCACCTAAACCTGCTATAGCTCCTCTTTTACCCCTGCATGAAAGGCTCCAAAATTATACGTAGGCGAGAAAACGCATTTTTGGATGTCAAAACACCATCTTATCGGCAAAAGTGGCTAAACTGAGCAGTAAATTTGGAAAGAAAAGAGAAGCCTACAAGGCCATCGAAGCAACTACGCTGTGTAGCTCAGACGACCCCCGTCCGTATGCTGAAGTCCGAATTTTCGGAGAAGCTGTTTTGGGCCT
This sequence comes from Melanostoma scalare, assembly GCA_949752695.1. NCBI lineage: Eukaryota > Metazoa > Arthropoda > Insecta > Diptera > Syrphidae > Melanostoma > Melanostoma scalare. Next base: position 101,806,015 of record OX456984.1, read on the forward strand.
ACTGGACAGTGGAGCCAGCATCAGTTGCTTGGGAACGGGTGGAGCTGATTTCCTTCAGAAACACCATCAAAACTTCTCTAAACTTTCTACAGAGGTATAAACCGTGGATAGAAAACGGCAAACGATTGTGGGAAAGATTGTGGTGGACGTTACCTATAAAGGGAAGACAAAAACAGTCCCCCGGTATCTGGTTCCGTCTTTGCAGCAAAGACTGTATCTTGGGATCGACTTCTGGAAGGAATTTGACATCGCGCCTCACCTGATTTCGGAAATTTCAACGGTTCATTGCCCAGTCGAAATGGATGTGGATCCGAACGCTCACGAGCTGACGGTAGATCAATCCCGACGGTTGAAAGATGCCGTCAGTTTGTTTCCTTTCTCTCTTCTCTGCCGTACAAGGCTTAGGAAAAATAACCCTGGAGGTACACACAGAGATCAAAATGAGTATGTTCAAATCTGTTCAAACACATCAAAAATTTCTCAACAATCGCTCAGACTTGATCATTTTCCACCCCTATTCACAAGCAAATAGCTCGCAAGCATATTTACTCCCAAGCAAAAATTCTTCTGAACAAACTCAATCAGTAAGAATGCTCACAAGTCATTTTTTCTGTATTGAACTCACAAGCAAATGACTTGCAAGCAGATTGACTTGTTTGAACTTACTTGAATATATTCAAATACTCATGAGCACGCAAAATGTTCACAAGCAGGTAGTGTGTTCACAAGCAGGCAGTGTGTTCAGAAACAGGTAGCGTGCTTACAAGCAAGCAGTGTGTTTATAAGCAGGCAGTGTGTCCGTCGGAAAGCAATGCGCTGAACATTTATACCTAACTATAATTCTATTGAAAAACAAAGAAAGGCATACAAATGGTTGGCTTTGGATATGAGAAAGAACGGATTGGTTGCATGCTGGATGATAAAATATTTTAATTTCTGATTCCAAAATTTCCCTTTTTAATATAATAATAATTTTTACAGTATAACAAATTTATATGCCTTTACTGCGGAAATGGATTTTGTTTATCATTTTTTTATGACAAGTGATTGCTTATCAGTCGTTTTATGGCATGCAAATGTTGGGGTTTGAGCTTAGGTAGGTACAAAAATTAAAGGTCATCAATGAATTAGGAAGAGTTATAAACATGTAGGTATAAATACCTATTTTTATAGTTGCATATTTTTTTTAATGTCTTGCTTTTTTTAACTTCTAGTTGAGTTTTCTGTTTACTTGAAATTTTTTGTTTCTATGTACTTACAAACCTATACTATCTACTTCAATGAATAAAATAAATTGTTTAAATATCTACTGTATAATAACCATTTTCTTCATATAAAAGAAAAGAAGAAAAAACCAAGCTATTAAATAAACGTACTTCTCACCTATACCTAGATTTTTATTTTACTTAAAACGATCACACCATCAAACTACCCTTTTTGGTATGATCACATTGCTTGCTTTATGAACACACTGCTTATTCACAAGCACACTGCTTGCTCATGAACTTATTGCTTGCTTACGATCAAATTGCTTGTGATCACTTTTATTCACAAGCACTTTGCTCACAAGCAGTTTAACTCAATGTTATTCAAACTCATTTTGACTTGCAAGCAAGCCTGCTTGTTTGGTTCGTTTGAAAATAGGGGTTGTTCAGAGTTGCTTGGTTCACAAATAAGATTGTTCAAATTTACTTGCTTGTGGGTTGACTCAGTTTGTTCAAACTCGTTTTTTTTTTTCAAGTAAATACTCATAGTTCACAAGCAGACTTAGTTCATTTTAATCTCTGGTACACACCATCGACACAGGAAATGAAGAGCCCATTAAACAACGTCACTATCCGGTTTCTCCAGCGGCGCAGAAACTCCTATATGAGGAATTGGAACGCATGCTTCAACTTGGCGTGATTGAAGAGAGCACGAGCGCATGGAGCTCTCCAGTAGTCTTAGTCCGTAAGCCTGGCAAAAATCGCATGTGTCTGGACTACAGAAAAGTTAATGAGAAAACCAAGAAAGATGCGTATCCAATATCTCATATAGGGGGATTGTTATTGCGTCTTCATGATACTCGTTTCATCTGAAGCGTGGATCTTAAGGACGCATTCAGGCAGATCCCTCTGGAGAAAGAATCCCGTAAAAAGACAGCGTTTACTGTGCCCGGTTATGCCCTTTGGCCTCTGAAATGCAAGCTCATGGACAAAGTGGTACCGCATCAGCTGCGAGAGAAAATCTTTCCGTACCTGGATGATCTGCTGGTGGTATCGAGCACGTTCGATGAGCACATTGAACTGTTGAAGGTTTTAGCCGGTCGACTGAAGGAAACGGGACTGACGATGAATGTGAAGAAGTCGAAATTCTGCTTCAAGGAATTGAAGTACCTTGGATACATTGTCGGAGATGGTTGTCTTAAGACGGATCCAGATAAGGTGGCGGCTATTGCAGAGTTTCCTATTCCCTCTACCGTGAAACAGGTTCGACGTTTCCTGGGACTTGCTGGATGGTACCGTCGCTTCGTAAAGGACTTCTAGTCGTTAACTGCGCCGATCACCGACACCTTGAAAAAGGGCAGGAAGTTTGAGTTTAACGATGCAGCGACTGACGCATTCAACCAATTGAAGACAGCTCTGACCTCGCAACCCGTGCTAGTTCACCCGGACTACAACAAGGAATTCATCATTCAGTGTGACGCATCGGACACTGGGGTTGGCTGCGTGCAAAGCGAACTGGACGAGATTGGTAATGAGCGACCCATCTATTTTCACTCCCAGAAATTGTCATGGGAGTTCAAAAGTTCCGAGCATATGTCGAGGGACATCCCTTCCGGATAGTGACTGATCATGCCAGTTTGAAGTGGTTGATGGGACAGAAGGATTTGAGCCGACGTTTGGCGAGATGGAGCTTAAAGCTCCAGGGATTCGATTTCTCCATCGAGCATCGCAAAGGATCCCTGAACTTTGTGCCAGATGCACTCTCACGGGTGCATGAGGTGGATGCTCTGGATTGTGATGTATCGAGGTCAAACGATCCTTCCGATGTCTTACATATCAACCTTGGGGAAGAAGGTCAAACATTTCAATTCAATTCAATTCAATTCTTTCTTTATTAGGAACGATACAGTAAGACATTTGTCTTTTATAGTATTTTATAAAATGGTTAGTTTTACAATTATTCAATAAGTACATATATGATAAACTATGATATACCTACAACCTACATAATATACAAAAATAAATATTTAAATTTTTTTTTTATTTTTTTTTTGTTAATATAAATCTTTTTTTTTTTTTTTTTTTGTTAATATAAATCTTTCTTCTTTTATTAAAAACAAATTTGTTAACTGTTAGAAAAATGCTTAAATGCTTCAGATCTGAACTTTACTGGATCTCTTATCCGCTTGACGTCTAAAGACAAAGAATTCCATAGGCGAATGCTGTGAACAAAAAACATTCGTGACGAGTTTAGATATCGAAAGCTTGGTATAATTAAATTATTTGTTCTTGTTGATGTACATACTTGAATTTTTTCATACAGGTACTCAGGTGTTTTTGTGTGAATTACCCTGTGCAGAAAAAGGCAATTACGAAACTTTATGTACTGGGACAGAGTGCAATTAAGGATATTGATACTAAAAGCAGATATATGGTCATATCTTCGAATACCATATACATAACGAGTCATGTCATTGAAGGCAACACGTAGTTTGTTTTCAGATAAAGAATCAAGCTTTGGATACACAACCTCAGAGAAAGAAATTATAGGTATTAGTAGATGGAGTCTAGTTTCTTGCGGAGTAAAGCTGCTAGATATCCAGAGTTTTCTCAACGTTCCATAAATACGACTAATTATATAATTAACGTGGTCTTTACAAGAAAGATCTCTCGAGACTTTGAAGCCAAGACTTGTGACAGAGTTAACAAAACGAAGATTTCCACTATTGAGAACGATAGAAGGTAGATCTTCGTAGTTATAAGTCTTCTTTGAGATTGAAAGAGCTTGACTTTTTCCAACATTAAGCATGAGTCCATTTTCTTTGACCCAATCGTAGATTCTTTGAAGGTCATCATTAACACGAAAAACTAAATCTTCAATCAATCCAATTCTACGGGAAAGATATATTTGTATATCATCCGCATAAAGATGGAAAGAAACATTCTTACAAACTGAAGGTAGATCGTTAATATATGTGCTGAACAAAATTGGACCCAAAATTGAGCCTTGGGGCACACCCATCCTTAAAGGTGATAGTGTGGAGAGATTTTCACCAACAGCTACACGCTGAGTTCTATTACATAAGTAACTTTGAATGAGGCTCACAGCGGAGACTGAAAAACCAAAATAATATTTTAATTTTTCACAAAGCACTATGTGATCAACTTTGTCGAACGCTTTTGAAAAGTCTAAAAGACACAATACTGTCACATTGTCATTGTCGTATTCGACTCTTATGTCCTCTAAAATCTTAACCATGGCAGTTGAGCAAGAATGGTTAGCTCTAAATCCATGAAAAATAGGAATCTTTAAAGAAATAATATTTCTTAAAAGACGTGTTTGATCGTGAAGATCACCACAACTCCTAAGTTCGCGTTTCGCCCAGGTACGGCAATTGGGCTCATCAGTTAGACGATTGCCGTACCCTTCTAAGACGCAAAACTATGTTCGGAATATACCGACACTAATAAAATCCACTGCACTCACATGCAGTGAATTTTATTTTTAAGTGAATGTACAAGTCATATTACACTTAAAAAGTAAACAAAAGTTTGCCTTGGTTTGGCTTTAAGTTATTAATTTGAACAATAACAAAAAAAATTTTTGTTATTGTTTTTGTTTGTGTCCTGGAGTTGAATTTTAATGAAAAATAGGAATCTTTAAAGAAATAATATTTCTTAAAAGACGTGTTTGATCGTGATCTAAATCCAGTTTGGAAAGGTGATAACAATCTTTTGGATGTGAGATGCTCAATCATTTGCCTGGTAAGAATTTTTTCAAGGACTTTTGACATGCATGGTAAAATGCTTATTGGCCGATAGTCTGTGGGTTTCATTGGTGTTGGTTTTTTCGGAACAGGAGTTATTCTGGCTGGTTTCCAAGCGGTTGGAAAAGTTGAAGTGACAATACAGTGATTGAAGAGATGAGTTAGAGCATTGATTAAGTAGGGCAAAATAAGCTTAAGAAACTTTAGAGGAATACCGTCTTCTCCTAAGGCCTCAGATTTTAAAGCCCCAAAAGTCCGGATAACTTCATGTTCAGTTACTGTTTCGAAATAGAATGAGCCTGGTTGGTCAAAACGCAGCACATCCCTGGGCACAAAGCTAGCAGGAAGTTGGGTGGTCTGAGAAAACTGGTTGTTAAGATCATTGGGATCTAACTCACATTTGGTACTCAGTTTTTTTCCTACACCAATTTCGCGAAGATTATTCCAAAGCTGCTTTGAAGAGAGACCGGTGCTTAGCTTAGACGAGAAGAAACTTTTCTTCGCAGATCGAATGATTGAAGTTGCTTGATTACGGAAAAAACAATATTGTCGCCAAGTTGTTGGATTTTGTAGATTTCTCCACTTAAGGTAATATTTTCTACGATTTTTAATGGCATTCTTGACTTCAGTTGTGTACCAAAGACATTTCTTATTTTGAACTTCTAACTGTTTTCAAGGGAACGTATGTTTCAAATAATCTTTTGATACGGTTATGCATAAAACCAAGCTTATTGTCTACATCGGGAATAATAAGACAATCTCCCCAAGCCACACTGTAAGCATCATTGAAGAGGCTTTCAGTGTTGAGTGCTTTAAAATCCCTAAATTTAAAAGTCGATGGTACTCGAGAAAGTGAGAAATCAATGTTATAAGTACAGAATATTAGGTCGTGATCGGATATACCATCCAAGGATAATTGGTCATTGAGTAAAATATTTGTTGGTTCAGACACAATAATGAGATCAAGTAGACTAGGCTGACAATTAGGAGCATATCTTGTTGGGTAGGTATTAATAACATTGAGGCCTAAACCAGCAATGACATCGAGAAATTGAGCACTTGTTCGGTTCGTTTTGAGAAGGTCAACATTAAAGTCGCCAAGAACAATGATATGTTCATATAATGTTATGAAAGGCTCTAGCGATGTAAAAAGAGGTGTGAGAGAACAGGTTCTGTTAGGGTTATAAACACAGGCCAACATACATTTAACATTGGAGTCTGAAATTTCTGTAATAATAAATTCGACTCCATTATTTTCCGATTTGGCAAGTATCTTGCACTTCAGTCCAGCTCTACAATAAATTGCAACTCCACCACCAATAGTAGGAGTAAATCTATCATTACGTATAAGGGTGTAGCTATGTAAGTCTCTAATATGATCAGGAATTTCTGGAGAAAGCCAAGTTTCACTCACACAAATAACATCTAATTTGTTACCATTGAAAATGTTCCGTATGTAATCAAATTTTTCATCATTTAAGCTTCTGGCATTAAAATGACACACTTTGAAACCAGCTTGAGCCTTTGATAGAAGACCCATCACCAATTTTGCAGTTTTGAATTCAGCACTGCCAATTACTGTATTATTCAACTGAGTCATGAAAGACATAATTTAAAAATGAGCACCAAACGGTAGAAAAGATTCAGGAATAATCCAGAGTGAATTCATGAAGCAAGAAAAAAAAAATTACTAAGAAAATGTATATGAAACACTCAAATAGAAGAAAAAAGGAAGAAAGATCAATGTACAGAAATATGAAATTGAAAATAATAATAGAAATAGAAACAAAAGCGAAAGAAAAATTAAAAATGGAAATAAAAGTAAAAAAAGAAAAAAGCAATATAAAAATGAAAATGATAAAATGAAAAATAAAAATAAAAAGTTTGAGAGAAACTGGATTCAGCTGTTGGTTTCAGTGGCTCTGGGATTTCTGGAACCGTATACAACTTCATTGAGCTTTAGTAAGCTGTCAATTTTTATGTTATCTGTGGTCGGTGTCATCTTAATGTAAACAACTCCTCGTGTTGAAAAGGCAGAGTTAATTCGTTTTTCGTGTTTAAACTTGATCGCTTGGCGCATGATACCTCGGTTTAAAGGAGTGAGACTTTCGTGCAAGTAGATTTTTTTATTAGAGTCGAAACCCACATCCCGTAGACAGAAGTGCCGTGAGTTATTTTTTCTAAATGCCGATATAGCCTTCAAAGTCATGAAATTATCATGAGTTGACGCAAACTTAATTATTATAACTGAGTCGGATCTTTGTTTCACTCGGAAAATGCGATTTACTGCGGGTGTTTGAAAGTTCATTGCTTGGCAGATGTTGCAAAAAATTCTTTCCAGATTTTCCTCAGGAAAATAGGGTATCCCTATCAAAACAGCGTCGGACGCAAGATTGTTTGTGTGAAGTGATTCGATTTGTGCTTTCAATTCTAGCAGCTCAATGTTGTTAACATATCGAGGTTGTTTTAGTTGCACTAGCTCTCGTTGATGTTGCTCTTTAAAACAAACAACTTCCGACTGCAAGTGGCTAAAATTTCTTGCACTTTCTTCACATGCTGTAACGCGATTTTTTAAGGCCTCCATTTCGGTCTCGATGAGTGATACCTTCTCGCATATTTTTTTTGTTGATTATTTCAATTCGCGAGGACAATTTTCCTCCTAAGCTTAAAATGGATTTTCTTGTCAACTCACCTTGTTCAGTGATTTTAAGATGCAAACTGGAGAAACATTCTGACGTCATTGATTTAAGCGATATTGACGATGTTTCAAGTGCTTGTGATGATGTCGTTGTTTTAAGTAGTGATGGTGATTTAGGCTTTAGTGATGAAGGAGAATCCGTCTGCTGTTTCTGTTGTTGCTTCTTTGTTGTTAGCCGTGTGGTTTTTATATCTGACATGGTGAATGTGTGTGTGTGTTTTACTTTTTTTATATATGAAAACGGCTCGAGCAATTTCTAACGTTAAGTGACAAATTGATTTCAACTAATTTTGCGATTTTATGCCGAGAAATAACATGCAGGACTAATGAAACTTGATTCTGCTCTTTCGCAGTATGTTTAAAAACAAAAAGACAGCGGTTAGGAAATTTTAAATTCAACTAGATATGTTGTTAAGCTCAAATTCAGAGTTTAGTTAGGAACCCATAGGTTTACACGTCTAACTTGTGCGAAAGCTGTCAGCTTTTTTTTTTTTTTGACACATTGCACAGGAAATCCTGTAGAGGACGACCTAGTTTGGAAGCTTTGGGTTCCGGAACCGCTAACCGACCGCTTAATTTCTCTGGCTCATCAACCCCCTAGAGCTTCGCATTGTGGGATCGCGAAAACCCTATACCGACTGCAGCAAAGATTCTACAGGCCTTAAATGGCAGCACAGGTTTAAGTTTTCTTGGAGAAGTGCTACCTTTGTAAGGCTTCGAAAGCTCCAAATGCCACTATTAGACCCCCTATGGGTAAAGCGTTCGTAGCCGATAGACTATTTCAGATGCTTTACATCGATTTCTTGGGACCTTACCCACGCTCGCGAGATGGAAACACACACATTATTGTTGCACTGGACCAACTGACGAAGTTCGTCGTGATCAAGGCGATACGTAGAGCGAAAACCGAGATGGCTCTCAAGTTCTTATACGAACAGGTGTTCTGCGTTTTTGGGGTTCCGGAAACGATCCTTTCGGACAATGGGAAACAATTCATCAGTCGTGATTTCGAGAAAAGCATGTCAACGTACGGAATAACGCATGTCCGGACGGCCGTTTACACCCCGCAGGCGAATGCCAGCGAACGAGTGAACCGGTCCATTCTCGCTGCCATCAGAGGACTGTCAGCTACCCTCCATCGCTAGTGCCTTGCGTACCACTGTGCATTCCGCTATCCATCTGTCACCGTACGAAGCACTCTTTGGTCATAGTTGTATGGAGCATGGGTCAGACTACCGGCTTCTGCGTAGCCTGAATGCACTTAACCATTCTTAAATGGAACATCTTTCCAAAGCGTCAAAAATTGAATATTTTCCACTCGCATATAAAGGCTTCCCTCGCAGATGCCCATTCTCGCTATGAAAATAACTATAATCTGCGAAGTAAAAATGTCAAATTCGGAATTGGTGACATAGTCTTTCGACGGAACTTTGTGCAGAGTGACGCATCGAAGAAATTTTGTGCAAAACTCAGTCCGAAACTCATCAAAATGAGAGTATGCAAGCTAGTAGGAAACAATTTATACGGCCTTGAAGATCTTAACGGCAGAAAGGCAGGAGTTTTTCATGGCAAAGACTGGCGGAAGTAAAAGACTACAAACCTAGACAATAACAGAAAAAAAACAATAATAATCACCTGTCAGTCTGTGTATGAGACTCTGGGAACTCTATTAGGTGTTCCTTTTCCTTCAACTTTAGTCTCTTGAGCACTCGTCAAAAGGTGAAGTTTTGTGGGGAACGGGATAATACAATACATACAAAAATAATAAACATAATATAATCACATAATAACATTACAAATAAATAAAATACCCACTATAATAATACCTGAAATAATAACACAAAAAAATACATAATACCTTACCTTTTTTTTATAATAACACACCCTAATAATACTTACCACCAGCTATAATAAAACATACATAATACTTACCTTTTTCATAATAAAACACATTAATAATACTTACCAGTTGTAATAATAAAAGAAAAAGTGCATAATACTTACCTTTTGCACATAATAAAATACACATAATACCATAAACATGATCTAAACACATAACCTTTTTCTTTTCAATAATAACAAACGACCTATACTACTTACCTTAATAATTATTTAAAACCTATAATACAAACCCTAATACACTTAATAATATTGGAAATAAATAGTACAACCTACTTTAATACTCACCTGAAATAAATAAATAACACAATTAATACTAACCTTCTTCTTCTTTTCCATTTCCGGCGTTACGAGTACTGATCTTGAAGCGATCACAACTCTCCCACTTTTCTGCTTCACACTAGTGATCCGCCTGTGGGGTACGCCGCGTTGACCTCAGAAAGCGTCGGCAAGCCTCCCCGTTCTGGATTGTTCCATGTCTGAGGCCAACCAAATGCTGCTGTTTTTGCATTTGCTTGTACCAGGAGTGTTTTGGCCTGCCTTTTCTTTTTCGTCGCGAATTTGTTGAAACGTTGTATGATATTGCCTTTTGGACGGGGTTTTGCGGATCTTTCCTTTGAACATGACAATACCAACTGAGCCGGTCGTGCTGAATTTTGTCCAAGATGGTACTTTTGACATGAAGGCTTCCACGGATCTTAGTACTTCTAATTCGATCAAGCTTTGTTACTCCTGCTGTCATTCGAAGCATCTTCATTTCGGCTGCCGTCAATTTGCTCTCATACTTTTTGTACATTGTCCAACATTGTGAACCGTATGTCAGAGCTGGACGGACAACTGCTGTGTAGAGTCTTCCCTTAATTTTTCGATCACAGAAGATAGCGGAGTTTTCTCGCCACTTCATCCACCCTAAGCTTACTCGATGATTGATGTCATCGCATCACAGCGATCACCAACTTTCCGAAGCCCACTTCAATCAAGCAAATACAACGTTTCATAGGGATGATAAATTATTATCACCGGTTTATCCCGAAACTTGCTCAACTCCTCGCTCCACTTCATGCTCATCTCGCAACTCTCACAAAGCAAACCAAATCAAAAAAACTTTTCTCCTGGCCAGAAGATCTCGACCCTGTTTTCGAACGCGCTAAAGAAGCTCTCGCTAAAATAACGCTACTAGCACACCCAATGCAAAACGGCACTTTCAGCATTACAACTGATGCATCTGATTCAGCCGTGGGTGCAGTGTTACAACAGCACATTTCAAGTTCTTGGCAACCTCTAGCATTCTTCTCGAAAAAACTCAAGGACGCTGAAGTAAAATACTCAGCTTTCGATCGCGAATTGCTAGCGATATACTTAGCTATCAAGCACTTTCGATTCTTCGTCGAAGGGCGAGAATTCACAGCCTTCACAGACCATAAGCCACTCACGTATGCTCTGACAAGTAAAACAGAAAGAAGTCCACGTCAAACACGTCACCTCGACTTCGTCTCACAATTCACTTCAGACATACAGCACGTGAAAGGCAAAGACAATGTGGTCGCTGACACACTTTCTCGCCTCGACGAAATCGAAAACAGCAACAATCCTAAGCTTGATCTAGAAACTATCGCCAAACTTCAGTCCACCGACAAAGAACTGCTAGAACTTCTATCGCCAGACAAAAACACAGAAAAGACTTCAAAATTCGTGCTCAAACCTTTCAAGTTTCCGAATGTCAGAATTTACTGCGAAACTTCAACCAGCAAGAACAGACCTTTCGTTCCAAACGCGTAACGTTCAAATGTCTTCACGACACTTCATGGCATATCCCATCCGAGCATTCGTTCGACCAGAAAGCTTATCTCAGAGCGATACTTCTGGCCGAACATGAACAAAGATATAAACAATTGGACACGATGTTGTATAGGATGTCAGAAAGCCAAAGTACAGAGACACACCAAGTCAGAGCATGGTAGATTTGACATACCAACTGGTCGATTTGACCACATACACATTGACTTGGTAGGTCCTCTTCCTGTGTCTAATGGTTTTTCATACATCCTCACAGCAGTCGACAGGTTCACACGATGGCCAGAAGCCTATCCTCTGATCGATATATCTGCCAGCTCGGTCGCTAAAGCGTTTGTCGAAAACTTCATTTTTCATCACAAGTTGCTTCACTATTGATCATAGATCCCAGATATTTAAACTTTTCACACTTGAGAAGCACATTTCCATTCAAATAAATGTCTGGAATAGGCTTGTCTGGATCAGAAAAAGGGCAGCACAAGTATTCAGTCTTTTTAGCGCTAATACGTTACCCATTTCCTTCCAGAACATCAATCCAAACGTCAAGTGCTCGTTGCAGGGATGTAGGATCCCCGCTTAAGATGGTTCCATCGTCAGCAAAGAATAATTGATGTACTTTATTGTCCGTTACTTTTCCTTCGAGCAAACAATCCAGAACAGCAATAAAGAGCAGTGGACTCAAGACGCTGCCCTGATGTACACCTACTGTTATTTGGAATTCTTCGGTGACTCCAGTTGGGCATCTCACTTTTGTAACTGCTCCATCGTACATGTCCATAATTATTCTCACATAGGCTTCAGGAACTCCTCGGTGTCTGAGGGCCACCCATATCAGATCTCGTGGTTGTCGATCGAATGCTTTTTCGAAGTCAACCAACACAATATGCAAATCCTCTAAGGCATATCGGTGTTTTTCCATAATGATCCTTATACTTTGGATTGCGTCTGTAGTTGACCTACCCGCGACAAACCCGCATTGGTCATCAGACAGCCTTATTATTTTCCGCAGTCGGCTATCCAAAACCCGCTCAACGATCTTCATAGTGTGGGACATCAACTTGATCGAACGATAGTTGTCACAGCTTCTGGTATCTCCCTTTTCCTTGTACATTGGAAGAAGAAAACTTCCCTCCATTGATTAGGCAAACTGTCACCTCTTATAAGTTTGGAGATGAGAATCGTGAGCCATCTCAACCTGATATCTCCCATATTTTTCCAAAACTCATATGGTACCTCGTCTGGCCCAATCGCTTTGCCTTTTTTGGAGTTCTTAACTGCCTCCCTAACTTCTTCGACTGTGACGTCGGATACTTCCGTAAAGTTAGGTGCAGCTGTTGGAAAGTGGCGCCGAGGAAATTGTTCATTCAAAAGACCATCACAATACTGTCGCCACCTGTGAAGAATTTTGTCGTCATCCACAAGTAGCAGTCCTTGAGCATCATTTATGAACTTCGGCGAACGTTTATTCTGCACATTTCTCCTTCTCTAAGCGGCTATTTTGAAAATGGTTGCTCCCTTATTCAAGTTGCTTTGTCTTAGCTTTTGGATTGCCTGATTTGCTTCATCAGCTGGGGAAGAAATCTCTTCCAGCTCTCGATACAGGCCCTCCGTGCTTTATGCTTGAAGTTGGGTGCACTTTTTCTTCGCTTCTTTTCTGCAGCTCTTGTATTCCATTTTGAAACGCGCTTTTTCATTTGTATTTCTTGAGGGGCACTTCGACCAAGCTTTGGAAAGCTGCTTTCTTCTTTCTAATCACTGCTTTAGCTTCATCATCCCACCACCAGGTTTCTTTAGCTTGTTGGTGGTGTCCTTTTGAGACTCCTAACAGTGATTTGGCTCTCTCTAAGCAGGTTCGTTTTAGGCGATCCCACATATTTTGTGCCGTGATTGCATTTGAAACTGCGTCGATGGTATTATACAGCTGACCTTGCATATACGAAATGAATTGCTGTCCTTTGGTTTTCTGCAGATTGTACCACTTGATTCTCCTAGGAACCTTTGTTTGTTTGACTTCCTTTACCGCATCCGTAAAAAATTCTGTTAAAAGAAGAAGGTGTTGTTGAGCGGCAGCTTTTCCTAGTATCACTTTGCAGTCTTTCACCCGAGATTTCATGTAATTGGTTACCAAATGGTAATCAATCTGGGTTTCATTTCCTCCACTGCTGTAAGTGATAATGTGTCGGTCTTGTTTGATGAACATGGTATTTAGTACGATTAGACCGTATGACTTGCACATATTTAGAATATCTTCACCAGGAGTGTTCCTGGTTCCGAATCCCGAACCTCCATGGCAGTCTTCATAATCCTCGTTTGTCTTCCCGACATGTCCATTCAAATATCCTCCAACAAACAAATACTCTTCTTTTGGGATGTTCTTAAGTAGGTTATGAAAATCAAGCCAGAATGCATCTTTTTCCTCCTGCTCACACCCTATTTGGGGAGCATATGCACTGATTATATTCCAGACCTTTCCTTCCATCACCAATTTAAGAGACCTCAAACGGTCACTGGACTTCAAAATGGTCAACACGCTGTTACATAAACTTTGGTCAAGGATGATACCGACTCCGTTCCTACCTTGTTCTGTTCCATAGTAGAACATCTTGTAAGCCTTGGTCTTTGCATCTAAGAAACGGGCTTTGTTTGCTGTGTTTCGCCATTTCGTTTCCTGAACACACAAGATGTCCACTCGCCTCCTTCTCATCATCTCTTCGAGTTCGAGACTTCTACCTTATCTTAACACTTACCAACTATAATAATAATATCACTCATCATAATAACATAATGTTTTATACATACATAACTTACTTGACCCACCCTACTTGCCTTTTTTTTCCAATTCAAATCGCATTATTGCAAATAATGCGTAACATGCACATACGTACATATCTTACCTAGCAACAACGGGCGAGCTTATCTCCACCAGCTTGTCGAAAACTAACAATTGCAATGTACATAATGAAGATAAGCGCAAGAGTGTCCGCTAACCTGGTGGTCTGATCTTGTCATGTACTAACCCAACTGTACCGGCTATGTACTATGCAGGTACAACGATTGGGTTGGTACATGAGAAGTTCAGCTGAGCCATCGAAGTAAGTCAAACTGGAGAGTCAATTTTTGATCACGGTGTAAAGCGGATGGAAGAAAAAACCCAAAAGATCTTAATGGAGAGAAAAAATTTTAAGTCTTAAATTGTGAGTGCAGTACAAAAATGAAGCTTGAGAAGTTGCTAGAGTAAAGCAAAGTTGCGAAGTGCCTAAAGTCAATTCGTCGTGTATCTTGTGACGTGCTTTTTGTTTTCCAGCCGAGGTTTTTCTCGTCGGATTAGCCAGGGTCTTTCTGAAGAAAAACACGAAACTTCAGGATAAGGTCTTCACCTTAAATGTACCAACTCTTTATTACTAACACAACTAATTACTCTTAATAAACAAAGTATAAATTATAAACTTAAAACTTACTACGGTGCCGTACAGTCCGTACGGATGGTCCTCAGTCGTAAGGACTAACGGTTAAATGCTTTTTGTAGATAACGCCTTGACCTGAAACAAATAGAGAAAATCAGGTATATTTTCGGCCCCATAGTGGCACGGAGAAACAGCAGGCAATAGCTTTGGTGGATCGGTAGGTTTATTTACGGCCCCTAGTGGCAGGACAAAACAGCAGGCAATAGCTCTGGTGGATCAGAAGGTTTATTTACGGCCCCTTGTGGCACGGCAAAACAGCAGGCAATAGCTCTGGTGGATTGGCAGGTTTATGTACGGCCCCTAGTGGCACGGAAAACAGCAGGCAATAGCTCTGGTGGATCAGAAGGTTTATTTACGGCCCCTTGTGGCACGGCAAAACAGCAGGCAATAGCTCTGGTGGATCGGCAGGTATATGTACGGCCCCTAGTGGCACGTAAGACAGCAGGCAACAGCTCTGGTGGATCAGAAGGTTTATTTACGGCCCCTTGTGGCACGGCAAAACAGCAGGCAATAGCTGAGGTGGATCGGCAGGTTTATGTGCGGCCTCTAGTGGCACTGAAAACAACAGGCAATAGCTCTAGTTGATCGGCAGGTTTATTTACGACCCCTAGTGGCACGGAAAAACAGCAGGCAATAGCTCTGGTGGATCAGAAGGTTTATTAACGGCCCCTTGTGTCACGGCAAAACAGCAGGCAATAGCTCTGGAGGATCAGCAGGTTTATGTACGGCCCCTGGTGGCACGGAGGACGTTAAGTAGCTGCGAACGGAGGGTTTCCTTACGGAAATCCAATAGTACGCAATGGATCGGAAGGTTTTCAGTAGTCAGTCAATTATAATTAATAATAATTTCGTACCTAGTCTTATGGCTGCTTACTATGAATGGACGGCGGCGGGATCATCGTGTCTTTTTCACAAAATTCAGGTCGCCTATATAAATATTTCTGAAGGAACACTGTGTGAGTTATACTCTGCCAGTGAACTCTCCAATGTCTCATGCATTCATATGGCTGTTGTGTGGGTGGTTTGACGACGATACGCTGTATTTTCGTGAATCAGTGCTGGCGACTCTAGTTGTACTATAGTAACAAATGTACTAGACAGCATAAAAGTATCAAAGGTAAGAGGTAGCATGAACGCTTCGTTACAATCTATAAATTAATTAGCTTGAAAAGCTAAATAGAAAACAAAGAGAAAGAAAAAAAAAATAAGTCGTGGTCGTGGTCCTTGCGGAGTACTAATCGTGGTTTTTTTATTGATGGAGAACATTTTTGAAAGTTGTAAGAACGTATTTCTTTAACCCCGGAAATAAAGCAGAACCTGCTGTTCCGCTAATAATAAAATATAATAAAGTATCGGGCTCAAATAAACGTTCAAAACGCCATAACAAAAAAAAAAAAAAAGGAGGAACCACGGTATTAGGAGTGATACATATACATACATGTGAAGACAGAAGCAACAAAGATCGTGCTAACCGTAGAGCTAGAAGGAAGACCCGGGTATTTGGACATCGTGGGATCCTTGCCTGCTCCCCCTCGTGAAAAATATATTGTCACTTGTGTCCAAATTCCCTCCTTTGCCCTCTACCGCGTGTGATTCAGTGTTACCCCGCTCCTACATTTATATTCCCGAGTCCCGCGTATGGTTGAGTGTAACAAAAATTGTAAATAGTAATGTAAGATTAAAAAGAAGAAAAAAAAGAGAATACATAATATATATGAAATAGAAGTATCAAATAACTCGAAAAAAAAGAAGAATAGAATAGAGTCATGGTAGAAAAAAAAAAAAAAAAAACAATATAAGAAGAGATTAGTATGTGCGGTGTGATTAATTTCAAATCCAAAGAAAACCCAAACAAAAATTTTATTTCTTGAATATTTTTTTGTAGCGGAGATCCGGAGTTTATCCAAGGGTGTGCACTACGTTGGCAGCAAAACAAAAGAGAGTTGCCATCTGTTCTGAAAAAAAAAAAAATAAAAATAAAATAAAATAAAAATAATGCTTAGCAAATCCTAAAACTTTGTAAAAGAAAAAAAAAGAACTAATACCTAAAAATAAATTGAATTGCTTAAAAGAAAAAAAGTAAAGTTTAGTGATCTATAAAAGAGATAAAATTATGAAATAGATATTTACCTAACAAACGAATTGTGAGTTGCCATCTGAAAAAAAAGAAAAACAAAAATCAAAGTTTAATAATCTTTGAAATATGTAAAGGAATTAAATAGATATTTATCTGAGAATTGAATTGCAGAGTTGCCAGCTGAAAAAAAGTAAAGTTTATTGATCTATAAAATAGGTAAAGAAATTAAATGAATCGGTGATTGTTAAAACAACATAAGTGAAATTTTTATTTTTTTGTAGGAGAGACAAAAATGTTGTGTTTTCTACCCATAAGCGATGAAAATACCCAAAAATAACTTTTTTCAATAACCTGTTACTTTTACTAATTATTATTTTCATTATTATTTTTGCGTATTTTCATTGCTTATGGGTAGAAAACACAACATTTTCGTCTCTCCTACAAAAAAATAAAAACTTCACTTATGTTGTTTTAACAATCACCGATTCAAATAGATATTTACCTGAAAATGATATAGAGTTGCCATTTGAATGAAAACAAAAAAAAACGAATAAATTAAATTTTAATAAATTTTTTAAAATTAAATTTACTAATTAAATAGCACAATTACCTGCAAGTAGAATAACGTATAATAAATGGAGAGAAAAGGGTTGCCATCTATGAAATAAGCACAAAATGACTCGAATTGCTATCAGAAATATTTTTGTTTGATTTCGACATCGAGATGAGTTACTAAGGGAAAAGAGCAGAGGTAAGCTGGTGGTTACAGGACAGGGACGGTAGGTAGTTTTGGATTAGGGGCTACCACACATTTCGGGAGGTAGTGGTAGCCATTGGTGGTATCCAACCGGATACAAGGGTGGGAAAATCCTCCGAGGGCCAATAACATCTGGACCCACCCCCCTTATCATCACCCGAATCACCCCTCCACAAATAGGTAATCGAGTTCTTTTTTTTTTACGAATGATGTAGGCATGAAATTCGTAACGACCGTCCAGTGCTGCGGCTCCAAGAACTCACCGCATCCGACGAGCTAAGTCCACATAAACCGGCATGCCAAAGGGGGTCGTAGCCTGGACACCCCTCTCTTTCCTGCTGCCCGGATCAGCCTCATGCGCCTGTAGCCATGAGGTTGTAACGGTGGTCTACAAGGAGAGAGAGGGGCACTGGTCTATTTCGTTACAAATCTTTGTTCCATTTGAAAGAAATGCATCTACCTCAGAAATCGACTCATTGATAATGAAAATGAATTCAGAAATCACTTCTCACATTGTTGCAAATTCAGAAATTCATGAAAATGATACCTAAAATATCACTTTGTATCAGAATTTTTGAAATAATTGTTGAAACTTAGAAACCTATGGCTTAGAAAATTTAAAAAAATATTTCATAGATACCTGAATCGAGTTAACTCAGAATACCAACTATTGTACTCTATGATACAATGTCTAAACAAAATAATAAAAGATCGGGTGAACACTAAATCTATGTTCAGCTCGTTTCACGAAAAGCTGAAAAAGATGAAACCATCTGCATTTTCTCAAGCATTTCGAGAAATAGATAAAATAAATGGTAGAAAATTATTTGGAACTGATATTCGCAAAGAGGAGCTAAGTCTGAACGGTGTTGAGCTAGCAAGCACTCAAAGTAAAATAGAAGCTTTCCGAACTTTTTATTCAGAATTATATTCGGAAAAAAATCTCTTGTTTTGATCAGGGGTTAACAAACACGGTGTCTGCGAGAGTAGGGGAATTTAGCGAGACTTATACCGATCGTCCTCTAAGGATATTTTCCACTTCAAACAGTGCGATAAACTCAAGTGATTTACTAGTCCAAATACTGTTAACGCTATTCGACTTAGTCTTAATAGTAACAAAAATTGTGGGATTGACAATATTTCAAATTTTATTTCAAAAAAATGCCCTTTCTCGTTTGGACGTATTATTGACAGGGCTATTTAACCATTGCATTAACAATGGTTACTCCCCAAACACGTGGAAAATTGCTAAACTGCTGCCGATAGCAAAAATTAAAAAGGCGAAAGAAATAAATGAATTTCGCCCTATATCGTTGCTATCCAATATAGGAAAAATTCTTAAAAGATATTTATCAGAACATCTGAACTAATCTTGTGAAGAATTAAACTTGATCCCCAACAATCAATTTGGATTTAAAAGTGGTCATTCCACTGAACACGCCTTATTAGTTCTTCAAAATAAAGTTATTCATAATCTGAGACGTAAAGAAACGTCTATATGCTTGGATATCGATCTTGAAAAGGCCTTTGACAATATCTGGCACAAAGGTCTTTTATATAAGCTCATAAATTTAAGATTCCCAGCCTGGTTAATAAAGTTAATTAAAAGCTTTTTGGATGAGAGACATATTTCTATTTTCGTAGGGTCACATTCATCGGATCTCATAGTAGTACTTTCAGGCGTAGCCCAAGGATCAATAATGGGCCCAACACTCTTTTACATTTTTATTCACAACTTCCCATTCAAGGATCCTCTCTCCCACGAGCCTGGTGGCATATTGTACGCTGATAGTACTACCGTCTTAACTAGTCACAATAAACCTAGCATTGCTCTTCTAAAAATAAAAGATTAGCTACCCATTTTGGAAAACTATTTCAAAAAATGGGGCCTTATAGTGAGCGCTTCCAAATGCAATTTGATCTGTTTCCGTAATTCAAGCGGAAAAGGGTATTACCGCGCTGTAAAAGAGAGCAAAGCTCTTAAGTTACAAATATATGTGAAAAACGTTTCCTTTACAAAGTGAACTTAAGCTCGGGTTGGGGTCAAAATTCTTTTTTCAAAATTCTGCTTTCAAAATTCTGGTTTTCAAAATTCTGCTTTTAAAATTCTGCTTTTTAAAATTCTGCTTTCCAAAATTCTGCTTTTCAAAATTCTGCTTTTCAAAATTGTGCTCATCAATATTCTGCCAATTATAAAGAAGGTTTGGAAAATGTTAAAAAGCGCGCGCTTTTTAACATTTTCCAAACCTTCTTTATAATTACCAGAATATTGATAAGCAGAATTTTGAAAAAAGCGCGCGCTTTTTAACATTTTCCAAACCTTCTTTTTCTTTATAATTGGGAGAATATTGATAACTCTAGCTTAAAGCTTAAAGTAATAGTTGCCCTAGCCCGTAGCCAAACAGGTGTCTATAAATTAATTAGAGACCTACGTAAGGAGATTATCAGAAAAAAAAAAAGAATTTTGAAAAGCATAATTTTCGTTTTAAAAGCAGAATTTTGAAAAGCAGAATTTTGAAGCCTGAATTTTGACCCGCTCCCCTTAAGCTCTTAGGCATACATTTGCATAGCAGATTTATTTTTAATAACCAAGCAAGAAAAATATTAAATAAAGCCAAAGTGGTAACGGCTAGTTTGAAAACTCTGTTACACGCAAAGCATTTACCATCGAATACCAAAATTTTGATGTATAAAACACTTTTCAGGAAAATTCTAACTTACAGCTTCAGTATTTTTGTTTTTTTTTTATACAATATCTCCAACCTTAGCAAAGGAGTTGGAGATTTTCGAAAGGAAAATTTTGAGATATCTACTGTTGTGGAAAGTTCAGAAGACAAAATAAAAAATGGTTCTCAAACAAGACATTGTACGAAACAACTAAAGTTACACCTCTAATGGTATATCAAACTGATGTTTTAAGAAAAAAATTAGACCGTGCGTCTTCACATCCTAGCACTTTAGTTAGCTCTTTGTTCGATTCAAATAGCACTGAGTGTATATTTAATAACTATTACCTGTCACCGTTTAATATTCTACATAACGATTCTGCTTTTCAATTCAGACCGCACACAAATGAAAATCAAGCTCTCTCTTTTTATGAAAAGGCAATGCCGAGCAATTTAAGAGGCTATAGGTATAATATTTTATACCTAAAGCGCACACATAGGCCTTTGTTTAGTTGGTTTTATCTGCTTCGCTTATATTTTTATATTAGGTATAAGTTAGTAAGGAAATTTAAATCTTCGTGTGTGAAATTTAGTTCCCTTTTTTTAATTTAACACTGTTTTCTATAATAAATGCATCTTAAAATAACTAACTAAACTTATAAATTCAATTGTATTGAATGCTTCAATTTTATGTTTAGTTTTAAGTTATTGTAAGGAATTTCTATTTAGTTCTAAGAAAAGCCCAATAGAAGAAATTTTGATGTTGCATGCTGGGAGCAAGCAGGCACTTGAATCTGTACTACATTTAAGTAATATTAAAATTTAGATTCAAATCTGTGTAAAGATTTTCATTAAGAATCTTACCAAGCCAGACATACCTTTAAAGTCGGCCAAAATTATAAAATGCGGATATAAAATGTACACTTGAGTTAAGTTAAAATAAATTAAAAAGTTAAAAAAAAAATAATTGACTTCACGACATGCTGTCCCGTGTCCATCCTATTTTCAGATTTCAAAATCAGTTTGAAATCCGAAAATAAATTGGTGCTAGTAAATTCACTGACACAGTTTTATATTCAGCTTAATACGTGTACCACAGATGTATCCCTCTTGTTCTTTATGCCTCTAAGCCTTAATAAAGAGTTTACATACATAGGTATAAATGGTATAATCTTAAGTCGGATACACATTTTATTAATTCATTTATATAACATGTCCCTTTTTAAATTAAATAGACAATCTATTTTCAATTCATGAATTACTAATTTTTACAGTTAAATTTCAATTTTAGTCGTTTGAGGACCAGAAGCAATACTAGTTAAATGATTTAACTCAATATCTTTTAATTTCTTTGTCCGATCTTAGTTTCAATGTTTCTTGTTCACTGTGTCATGTTCATCCTGAAAATTACCATGACTTTTATCTTTTATAACATCTCTTCTATTACGTCGATATTGTTTTCCTTTTTCGCTTTCTATAATTACTGATCTTGGAAACTTAGATACTTCATTTACCTTACCCTTTTCCCATTGACCACTTGGAACTTGTCTAAAATAAATAGGAATTTTGTCTGTGATTTCATCTCTATTTCTAGTACCTTTTTCATTTTTGATTGGTAATCTTAAACCTGAGATCTATAAACACTGTTATCTTTTAAAGCTGGAGTAAGATATGAATCATGAATTGGAAGTCGAGTCCTTAGTCTTTTCGACATAAGTAGTTGAGATGGAGAATAATACTGTTGTGTAAAAAAATAAATAAATAGGGTGGCGCTACAGAGCGAGGAGCCCCTGGGCCTAGCGCATTTCTCACAACCATCCCTTGTGAGGGAATGGAGGGGACCTACAATTTTCTGCCGGTTCTGAACGGCTAGTCGAGAAAGCGCTTTTCATGGCAATGAATACTAACGGAGAACTTGCCAATTCCTCGCGAAAGGCGATACCCGTAGAAAAAACATTTTTGCCTCTGGTGGGATTCGAACTTGAACCTCTGGATTAACAGGCGGACATGCTATCCATCACACCACTGTTGTGTATTGGTTCGAAAATTTAAAAGTCCAAGGATCTTGATTCGTTTCTAAACATTTGTTCAACATTTTTTGGACCGTTTGTATGGTTCTTTCTACTAAGCCATTAGATTTTGGGTAATAGGGACTACTTGTTGAATGGTCGAATATCCATTCGCTTGCAAACTCCTTGAATTCTTTCGAGTTAAATGGTGGGCCATTATCAGACATCACTTCTGATAGTAACCCATGCCTTGCAAAAATTGGCTTAAAGTGACTGATAATTTCAGTTGCTATTGAAGATCGTGTTTTGATTACTTCCATAAACTTTGAGTAATAGTCAATTAAAAAAAAGATAAACCTAAATCTTTTTTCCATTTGAAAAGATCAATTGCTACTTTTTTAAAAGGTAAATTTGGCAAATCATGTGACAATAAAGGTTCTTTTGTAGTTGCATTTTGGTATTTTATACATGTGTCACAATTTTCGACATAGTTTTGAATGTCATCATTCATATTGGGCCAAAATACTGTGCCTCTGGCACGTCGGCGTCGTTTGCTTTTTTCAATACCTGGGTGACCATCATGCATATGTCTAAAAATTTTGTTTCTTATTTCTTGAGGAATAACAAATGCATGAGCTTTGAAAATTAGATTATCAATTTCGGTGAATTCCGATCTGTAATTCGAAAGCTTTTGGACATCTACATTAAATTTATTTTTATTTTCTAACCATTGACATTTGATATACTCATGCAATTTTTGCAAAGTTTCATCTTTGTTCAATGCTTCCAGAATTTCGCTGAGTATTGGTTGTGACACGGCTAAACTTGACTATTTGAGACCAACACGAATCGCTATTTCTTTGTCTACCGTATTTTCTTCTTTGTGGCATAACGGTGCACTGGATAACATGTCTGCCACTAACATTTTCTTTCCAGGCTTGAATTCAACAACATTGGCCTGGAGTCGAAGCATTATTCTTTGCAACCTGGCAGGAACATGAACCAAAGCTTTCTTAAACAAAGGTATTGTAATGTACACCCAACATTTATACCAATTTCCTAATCGAAAAACGTTTAACCGAAAACACAACTGGCAACACTATAATGGAATGGTATAAAGGAAGTCGTTGGTTGTGAGTGTGTGTGTGTGTGCAGAAATATACCGGGAGGGGAACTTGTCTAGACTACTAAACTACTAGAAAAAAAACTACTAGAAAGCTCTCGATATTTCACACTTCTATATAAAGAGGGAGCTGACGCAACCAGAGGTCAGTTTGATTTAGAAAGTGATAGTGTGAATATTGAATGAACGTAGTTGAGTTGAGTTCGAATAAAGTGTATATCGAAGGTAGATACTGAATAAAAGTGGTAGAATTAAATTGAAAGATAGAGTTTTATTTTTGCGAACTAAGCGCACGTTACATTGGTGTCAGAAGTGGGATAAAACTTAGTTGAAAAAAAAAAAACAAAAAAGACAAGTAAAGTGAAAAAGAAAAGTGAAAATGGTTAAGTTGTTGGAAGAACTCAACTACATTGAGCTTAAAAGTGAGTTAGGTAAGCGAAATCTTTCTAGAGCGGGATCGAAAAATGAGCTCGTCCTGCGCTTGCGCAACTATTTGGAACAGCAAGGTGAAGACGCAAGCACTTTTGTTTTTGAAACAGAAGTGGAGGAAGAAGAAGTAACTGAAAGTGTAGATTTTTCTAGTATAATGAAGCTTTTATTAGAACAAAAGACCGAACAGCAGAAGGTTCTGGAACAAATTGAATCACAACGAAACGAGCAAAAGAAGGAACAGCAGAATGTTCTCGAACAACTGGAAGCACAACGAAACGAATAGAAGAAAGAACAACAGAATATTCTCGAAAAACTTGAGGCGCAACAGGATGTTTTAGAAGGTCAGAAAAACATTCTAGAAGGTGAATTGGGTAACATTGAGAAAAATGTATGTGCCCTAGACGAACGCGTTGAAGGTGTGGAAAAACAGCTTTCTGTTGTAGAGAATCGTTTGGAAAGCCGATGCGATAAACAGTTCTCTGTTCTGTCCAAGGAATTAGACCAGATCCGGAAAATCAAAATTCGAGAATCTGCTGGACAGTTTGCAAGGAAAAAGGAGATGAAACCGCCGACATTTGATGGACAGTCTTCTTGGCCACTTTACAAGAGACAATTTGAGGCAGCCGTGACAACAAATGGCTGGGATGACGAAGACAAGTACATAGCACTGACTCTGGCTCTTAGAGGTCCAGCAGCTGATTTACTTCAAACAGTTCCAGCTGGTAAGAGCGGTGATTTCAGTTCTCTCGTGGCAGCAATAGATAAACGGTTTGGAGATAGCCACTTGAAAGAAGTCTTCCGAGTCCAACTCAATAACAGAGTCCAGAAAAAGGGTGAAAATCTACAGCAGCTCCAAGCAGACGTCGAAAGATTGGTTCACCTGGCATACCCGGATGCTGGAGAAGAAATCATCAACAAGCTTGCTGTTGAGTCCTTCGTTCGTGCCATTTCCGATATAAATCTTCAGAGGTCTGTGCGAACTGCTAGAACACGTACTCTTTCTGAAACTTTAGCATTTGCATTGACAATTGAAGCAGCACAACAGGCTTCTCATGGAGTACATCGACTTAGAGAAGCGAAAGTCGAAGAATGCTCGTGCCAAAGAGCTGAAATACAAAAGAACCGGCGGAGCGGACTTGCAAGATGTTGGAACTGCAACAAGACCGGGCACTTACAGCGTCAATGACGACTACCACCAAATAAAGCCGGTTGTCAACATTGTGGAAGCAAGAGATCCAAACCAGAGCAAGGTAACAACAACACCAACTTCGAGGGGCGGAGGCTGTTTTCTTGTGTCGATGGCCCCAGAACCACCATTCAGGTCTCTCAGACAACAAAAGTCTGACTATGGTGACTACTATTAACGGGAACAAACATGTGGCTACCATCGACACCGGTGCCACAGCATCCATAGTACGTCGAGACCTGGTAAAGATGACGTGGCTTCATAACACCAATAGCTACCGTCTAAGAACCGCAACGGGAGAAGCAGCAAGGGTATATGGAGAAGTGTGTCTTAAGATCCGACTGGCCGATCTAGTGTTTACTCATCAATTCCTGGTGGCAGATATATGTGACGAGTGCATCATTGGAATCGACTTTATGAAACAGCATGGAGTTATTTTGAACATTGGCAATCAAATTTTGAATTACCAAAATAAGGAATTTCCAATGACATATTCGAACGAAAGTACGTCGACACTGAGGACTGTCATCACCGAAGATCTGATTTTGCCTCCTTCTTCTGAAGTGTCCGTTTGGACAAAACTGGGAGGTGAGTTTGGAAGCCTTCGATACCTCATGGTGGAACCAGACCCAGAGTGTTCCTCCCAAAGCGTCATCATTGGGAAAACACTAGTAGCACCGAAAAACAAAATGGTCCCGTACGAATACTAAACACCAGACCGTACGATGTAAGGTTGAAGAAAGGACAAGTCGTTGGACGTTGCGAATTGGTTGCAGCAATTACGAGGATCACAGACGAAGCCCCGAGAAAAACTATAACTCCGGAGGAGCTCAAAACCATCAGAGCTAAAATACTGAATTCATCCAACCTTGATCACCAAAAAACAAGGATGGCTGAAAATCTCCTACAAGAGTTCACAGATATCTTCGCATCGCAAAAGGGGCAATATGGTAGGACACAGTTGGTGCAGCATCGCATCAACACAGAAGATGCAAGACCGATTCGTCAACCCGCAAGACGCCTTCCACTGGCCAAACAAGGTGAGGCTGAGGAAATGATAACAACAATGAAGAAGGACGGTCTTATCGAAAATTCCAAAAGTCCTTGGGCGTCACCAGTGGTTCTAGTGAAAAAGAAAGACGGAAGCACTTGTTTTTGTGTGGACTACCGAAGGCTGAACGATGTGACAAAGAAGGACAGCTATCCCCTGACGAGAATCAGTGACACCCTGGATGCCATGGAGGGAGCCCAGTGGTTTTCGACGCTGGACTTGAAGAGTGGATATTGGCAAGTTGACATCCACCCTGATGATCGGGAAAACACGGCGTTTTCTACAGGTAATGGGCTCTGGCAGTTTAAAGTTATGCCGTTTGGGCTATGCAATGCTCCGGCAACATTCGAGCGTTTGATGGAGTGCGTTCTTCAAGGACTGACGTGGAAAGCTTGCCTAGTCTACTTGGACGATGTCATTGTTTACGGGAAAAGATTTGACCAACATTGCAAGAACCTAAAAGCTGTGCTCCAGAGACTTCGGGAGGCTAACCTTAAACTGAATCCGGAAAAATGTGCACTTTTCAAAAACGAAGTTAAGTATTTGGGACACATCATCTCTTCCCAAGGAGTGAAGACTGACCCTGAAAAAGTTGACTCCGTCAAAAATTGGCCAACACCACAGGACAAACATCAACTCCGAAGCTTTCTTGGTCTTGCCACATATTACCGAGGTTTTGTTTAGAACTTTGCTGGAGTTGCAAAGAGTTTGCATCAGCTCACCGAGAAAGGAAAGCAGTTTAAATGGTCAGGTGAGTGTGAGAAATCTCTCCAGGAACTCAAATACCGCCTCTGTAATGCTCCAGTGCTGGCACATCCAACACCTAGCAAAACATTCTTTTTTTTTTTTTTTTTTTATAATTAGCGCGCACATCAAGGGGTTATGAATACCCTTAAACACAGTGCGAGCATTCAGGAGAGTAGGAGAGGGTTTAATAGGAGACACCGATGCACGTTGCTTTTGAATTTTTGTGAATCATAATGAAGGGGAAACACAGAGCCAGGTTAAGCATTCCACATACGGGTGGTGCGACTAAAATAAGAATCTCTATACTTGACTGTACGCCCGAAGTTGGGCTCAAGGTGGAACTGATGAGCACTCCTAGCGAGGCGAGTGTTGCGGCTAAATTGTTTCAGGGGAGGAACGCAACTGGCTACTTCACTAGAGCACTGCTTGTGAAAAAAGCGATAAAACAGAGTGAGACAGGTAACGTTTCGACGATGTTCAAGAGAATCAATCGATTCTACGATTGAACTATCACCTATCAACTTTAACGCTCTATTTTGTACCCTATCAAGCAGGTGCAAGGATGTTTGAGAAGCACCTGACCAGATATGGGAATTATACTCCAGTTTTGGGCGGATGAAGGCCTTATAAATTGTAGCCAGATCAGAAGGGGTGAAGAACTTCCTGCATCGTCTCAAAAAACCTAAGCATTTAGCAGCGTTTTTGGCGACTTCAAATATGTGGTCATTCCAACGAAGATCATCGTTTACACACATACCAAGTACTGACAGCTTTTCGGTTTCTTCGATGCAGGTACCATTCATGGATAATGGCAATGGGGGAATGTTAAGCTTCAACGACAAGAGACAGCATTGAGTTTTCGAAGCATTGAATTCTACTCGGTTCATAAGACCCCATGAAACAATGCTGTCAAGGTCAGAATTCAATGAGCTTATCATACGCAACCGTTCCAGTTCCACATCCGAAGAGCAGGAACGTGAATTTGGAAACGAATATGAAAAGCTGAGGGTCGAGTCGTCAGCAAAACAGTTAAGTGGATTAGAAGTTTCAGACAAGAGATCATTAATGAATATTCATCATCGACGCAGATGCAAGCAACGTTGGAATCGGGGCGGTACTATCCCAAGTGCATGATGGCGAAGAGAAAGTGGTGGCATACTACAGCAAGGTCCTCTCGAAACCCGAAAGAAACTACTGCGTGACCAGAAGGGAACCGCTAGCTCTTATCTTGGCAACAAAGCACTTCCATAAGTACATCTATGGACAGAAATTTCTTCTGCGGACAGACCATGGTGCTCTGAACTGGCTGTTGAACTTCAAAAATCCAGAAGGTCAAGTCGCAAGGTGGATAGAAAGACTGCAGACTTATGATTACCAGATTCAACACCGCAGAGGAAAGTTGCACTCAAACGCGGACGCATTATCCCGAAGACCTTGCAAAGTGGATTGTAAGCATTGTAGGCGACAAGAAAACAAAGAAAATATTACCGCTCAGCGACTAAGAGCTGACCCAATAAGCGGATGGAGCAATGAGGAAGTGAGGACAGCTCAACAGGAGGATCCAGATATCGAACCCATTCTCGCATGGAAAGAAAATGAAGAGAAACCTGAATGGGGAGACATTTCTGACAGGAGTCCAGTTCTCAAAGCCTATTGGGCACAGTGGGACTCACTATATGTGCAAGAAGGTGTCCTCAGGTGAAAATGGGAATCCGCTGACGGTAAATCATATGTGATGCAGCTGATCGTACTGCAATCGAAAGTCAGTGAAGTTCTTCGGGAGATGCATGACGGACCTTCTGGAGGTCATCTGGGAGTTAACAAAACACAGGAGAAGGTGCGACATCGGTTCTACTGGTTGCATGCTAGAGATGACGTGGAGAAGTGGTGCCGAACATGTGACAAGTGTTCTGCAACCAAAGGACCTGGTAGAAAGATTCAAGGTAAGATGCGTCAGTACAACGTTGGATCGCCTTATGAGAGGATTGCAGTAGATGTGGCTGGGCCTTTTCCAAAGACCAACGCTGGAAACAAGTACATTCTGGTTGTTATGAACTATTTTAGCAAGTGGCTTGAGGCGTATGCCATCCCAAACCAAAAAGCCAAAACGGTGGTCGACCAGATTGTGTTTAACTGGGTGAGCAGGTTTGGCGTGCCTATGGAACTCCATTCCGACCAAGGGAGGAACTTTGAGTCAAACATCTTCCAAGGAGTGTGCGGACTACTTGGCATTAAGAAGACGAGAACCACACCGCTTCATCCACAATCTGATGGGATGGTTGAAAGATTCAACCGGACCTTGAAAGAACACCTCACCAAGCTCTGAGGCGACTACCAAAGAGACTGGGATAGGCACGTACCGCTATTCCTGATGGCCTATAGAAGTGCAGTACATAGCTCGACAGGACAAACACCCTCCGACATCCTGTTCGGGAATACCATGCAGCTGCCCAGCGAACTTAAATTTGGATGCCCCACAGAGGAGCCACAGGACACAAACGAGTATGTGGACGACCCCAAGGAGAGACTCGCTGACATCCATAAAAGAACAAGGGAACGGATGAAAACCTACAGCGACCGGATGAGGACACGGTACGACACAAAAGCGACAACGGCAGGATTCCAAGCAGGAGATCGTGTGTGGCCTTATAATCCTCATCGTCAAAAGGGATTGTCACCGAAACTTCAGCAGAACTGGGAAGGTCCTTATACTGTTGTCACGAGGATTAACGACGTGGTTTACTGCATCCAAAGAGGACTAAGAGGCAAGTTAAAAGTAGTTCATTGTGACCGGCTGCATCGATATAGCGGCGAGGCTGCAGATGAAATTATTCGGGACGAACAATCTTAAGGAGAGGGCAGTGTAATGTACACCCAACATTTATACCAATTTCCTAATCGAAAAACGTTTAACCGAAACACAGCTGGCAACACTATAATGGAATGGTATAAAGGAAGTCGTTGGTTGTGAGTGTGTGTGTGTGTGCAGAAATATACCGGGAGGGGAGCTTGCCTAGACTACTAAACTACTAGAAAAAAAAACTACTAGAAAGCTCTCTATATTTCACACTTCTATATAAAGAGGGAGCTGACGCAACCAGAGGCCAGTTTGATTTATAAAGTGATAGTGTGAATATTGAATAAACGTTATTAAGTTGAGTTCGAATAAAGTGTATAAACTGAATAAAAGTGGTAGAATTAAATTGAAAGATAGAGTTTTATTTTTGCGAACTAAGCGCACGTTACAGTATTAATGGTTTATGTTTTTTTTCAACCAAGATAGTTTGACCGTAAATAAATTGATGCCATTTCTCACAACCAAAAAGAATCGCAAAAAGTTCTTTTTCAATCTGTGCATAGTTCCTTTGACATTCAGTAAGAGTTTTTGAGGCAAATGCTATAGGACGACTTTCTTGCAAGCTCCAACTGCAAACTGTGAAGCATCGACAGACAAGACAAGTGACTTGGTTGGCTCGAAGTACGCAAGAACTTGTGGTGCTTTCAATTTTGTGAAAACACGTTCAAATGACTCATTCCATTGAAATTTAACATTTATTTAAGTAGTTGACGCAACGGCTCAGTTTCATTAGAAAGATTAGGGATAAATGATCCAAAATAGGTTAAAATAAATAAATAGAGTGGCGCAACAGAGCGAGGAGCCCTTGGGACTAGCGCATTTCTCACAACCATGCCTTGTGAGGGAATGGAAGGGACCTACAATTTCCTGACGGTTCCGAACGGCTAATTGATCCAAAACAGGTTACAGTACCTAAGAACCGTTGAACTTCCTGCACGGATGTTGGTGATTTCATGTTCAAAATCGCTTCTACTTTTTGACTATTCGTACTCACACCTAGTTCGTTAAAGATATGACCAAAACATTTTATTTCAGACAATCCAAACCTATATTTTTCTTTGTTGAGCATCAATCCGACTTTTTCTACACTCTCTAACGTTTGAGCTTACTTTTTATTATGTTCTTGAATGCTTCTTCCATACACCAAAATATCATCGATATAAATTATAATATCTAAGCCTATAAAGATTTCTGTTACAACACGATGAAAAATTTCCTGTGCTACTTTTACACCATATGGCATTTTCAAAAACTTACACCTTCCAAAAGGTGTTTTGAATGTGCATAAATCAGAGCTTGCTCGGTCGCGTTTTAACATCCAATAACCCTTACTTGCATCTAGTGAAGAACAATATTTTGACCCTGCCAGTTTTGATTTTATAACCTCTATATTAGGAATTGGGTAATGTTCACGTTGTAGTGCTTTGTTGAGATTTCTTGGATCCAAACAAATTCGCATCGAACCATCAACTTTTTCTACTAACACTATCGAATTAACCCACTGAGTTGGATGTCTGACTTTTTCTATAGCATTTTGTTTTTCCATTCGTTTTAATTCCTGCTCTAGTTTGTCATGAAGCTTAAACGGAATTCGTCTAGGTGCATCGATGACAGGACTGACTTGAGGATCAACTTCGAGTTTAAATTCTCCATCTACACAACCTAAGCCCTTAAACAAGTGAGAGTATTTTGGTTCAATATTTTTCATTAAAACATCTGACTGATATTTCATTTCTTTAATATTTGATGACATAGATCTAATTTGCCTGACAAGATCCAAATTTACACAATCGTTTTTTCCCAAAACTGTTCTGACTTTTTCCTTTACTACAACAAAGTTAATTTTTTCTTGTTTGACCCTATTTTCAGTACTTAATCCAAGCATTAACTTGACATTGACCAAGAACATTGACTTTATATCCACCAAAAGCAGTTAATTTTGCAATACACTTCTGAAGTGCAAACTTTTGTGAAGAGTTGATGTACTCGAATGTACTCAAGCTCATTTGCTTCTGCTCCCGTGTCCAACTCAATTTGAATTACTTTATCAATTACTAATTCTTGATGTGATTTGACTCTCAGAATCCATGACAGTTGCTGAGACTGACAAAGGGCATACGACTTTGCACGTTTTTCCCCGCTTCTTCTAATGACAGATTCTCAATATCAAGTAATTTGCCTCTCAACTTGTCATCAGTTAACCCAATTATGAAGACATCCCAGACCATCGACTCTTGAAATGTTTCATAAACGCAAGGTACAGCTAATTCCTTCAAACGCGTTAAAAATTGATCAACTGTTTCTGCAGTTTTCTGCTTGGCTGACAATAATTTGTAGCTTTCGAATACAATATTTGTTCTGGGTGTACAATATTCATTAAATTTCTTCTTAACATCCTCAAAATTAAGACCTCTTGGAAACGTATTGTAAATTCGAAGACCTTCATCACCAATGTATGACAAAATGGCGGTAAATTTTCTTTGGTCGTCAGTTATTCCAACGAGGTTAAGAAAGATTTCGAGTTCTTGCAACCAGCAACTAGATTTGGCTGGTTAAAGTTCATTTCACTTGGAGGTTTTGCTCCAAACGAAAACTCCATTGTTCGTGTTTCTTTCTTGTTAATTTGACCACCACGTGATTTTGACGACGAGGACGAGGAGTTGACTCTGACTCACTTTTAGCGTCTTCTGCTTCTAATTCTATAGTATAGTTGATTATAATGGAAAATTCTTAAAATTCTTGTTTTTTAAATGTTCACTCTTTAATTCTTTATTTTCGGAAACGTGTTGTAACTTAATTTTACACATCTGACATCATATTTTATTCTTTATTGAAAACGTATACTTCTTCATTGAAAATGGACCAACTTAAAACACGTCTTGTCTCTTCTCACTTCTGTGTACATTGTTTTATTCGCTTCGCTATTTACTTAACAAATCTATTCGCCTACCTTACTTGTAGTTTACATGGGCATTATGAATCTCGTATTACTAATACCCATATTACATTAGGTCTCACGAGCCCAGGCTCAAATGAGTGCGGAAAGAAAGCAGACGATGATTTCACATCTCCTTTCTTTTCCGCACTCATGTGCCGGGGCTCGTGAGACATCATGTAATAAGGGACGAGTTTACTTGCATAGGTATAAATGGTGTAATCTTAAGTCGGATACACATTTTATTAATTCATTTATATAACAACATGAAATACACATCACAAACATAACATTTTATACATGATGTAATCTAGGCTTAAGCCCACCCTAAATAGTTTAACCCTCCTTTATAAACTGGGGTCCATTTGGACTCCAGAGCATGTTTGAACACTCATAACTTTTTTTTTTTCATTGAACAGAATTCAATTTTTTATTCATTTCTTAAGTTAAAACGATTATCAATTTAGAGATTTTTCTGCGATTTTTTTGTGAAAAGAACCCGTCCACCCGACTTGGGGTCCACTACTGAAATTCTATGAAAAATCATATTTTTTCTAATAAATCATTATTTTATTTCAAAAGCAGCATACTTTATGTTTAGAAGGATTTAACTTAAAGATATTGGCAGTTCCGGGAGACATTTAACACATAAGGTTCTAGTGTGGCAAAAGCTACAACATTTGCCACATCCATCGCAGGTGGTTCTGCTTTTCTTGACGTCTCTTTGGTAAGAAAAGCTTTTTTCTTCTCTTAGGCTCTTGGGCAAAGGTCACATCTGGCCCTTTTACAAGCGAGCCTTTCGGGGACTGTTGGTAATACTTCCTGAACTCTCCCCAAAATACAGAGAGCATCCAATGCAGATTTTCCAGTACCAGATTATGTTGCAGGTTGTGAACGGATATTGAGTTCTGACTCAACCTGTTCCTCCGCTACTTCGATGAGTTCATCACTTCTGAACAAATTTTTGTTTCTTCTAGGCGGATTGAAGTGTCGGAAAATGATGACAGTTGCTAGGTCTGCTACGTCCAGTAAGTTGTAGAATACAGCCATCGGCCAGCAGTTTGTTTGACGTGTACATGAATATATGAAGACCATTTGGTCGAATACATCGACTCCACCTTTGGTGCGGTTATAATCCAGTATCATTACACGTTTACTTTGATGACCGGAAGTAGTTTTCTCGCAGTTATGTTGTGCTGATAGCAATACCAATTGTTTGTTTCGTTTCGGAACATAACTCACCAACGCCATTTTTCCCTAAGATCCTAAAATGAATGAGTGGACTGGACGATACTGCTTTTTGTTATTGACCTTTACAGGCTCATTCTGGTCATCAAGAACCTCCTTCGCTACAAAAGGTTTAGGCAAATATCTTTTGTTTTTCTGAATCGTGCCAAGAATAGCAAGCAACCTCAACGCCAAATCCACCGACGTAAAGAAATTATCAATAGTGAGGCTGCGTCCAGAATTGAAATATGATGGCGTCAACGACATCACCACATCATATCCACGACCAAGTCCTGTACTTTGTTCAGAGCTACCAGTGTAGATAGAAAACTTCAGTGGATAGCCCGTTGAGCTTTCATTCCGCCACCTAAACTTCAAGCTATATTTGGCAGGATTGCTTGGCATGTATTGGGGAAACTCAATCCTTTTCGAGGTTATAAAGTTGTTTGATGAAAAAATATATCGAGATAAAATAAATATATCGAGAGGGATAAGCGGGAATCCCAAATTTGCGAATTTCGGCAATTTTTATCGATTTTGAAATTGAAAAATTTTATTGATGACATACCGGCATAATGACATCTCTGCTTAAATTTCTATATCACTGCTATAAGAAATATTTAGAAAGAATTCATACAATAGTCAGAAGAATTATAGTCAGAAGAATTCCTTTGTGTTTCAAATCACGTTAAAATTGAACATTATATAACTCTTTATGTTACAAACCCATTCAAAATGCTTTTTTTGTGTTTCCAATCACTTTAAAATTTATAATTTACTACGCTTTCTATTTTTAACTCATGTTAAGAAGAACTCGTAAAATTTTAGAAACACTACTGTACTTTTATTGAAATGAAACTTGTTTGAAATGATTATAAGACTTTATGTAAAAATTACCTATAAAGCTTTACACTTTTATGTTTTTCTTTATTTTGAAATCAAATGAAATGTGATTTCAGGCAGACGGAAGTAAAGCAATGTCCTTATTCTTAAGAAAACTAATTGTTACGAATATTGATGTAATAAAGAATCTATCTATCTATCTATCTATCTAGTCAGAAGCATTATAACTGAACAATATAAATCAGAAATCAAAAAAATTTCGAAGAAAAAATCGTGGGGTCCATTTGGACCCCAGGTCGGGTGGACACAACTTTTGGCGGGTCGTAAAGGAGGGTTAATAAAGTATCAAAGGTTGGAACGTTAATAGTTTTCCCCTTTCTCCCCTTAATCTGCAAAAGGGTCCACCGGCGTAAATTAGATTTCGCGATTATGAAAGACTTCCTCCGGCTATGATTCTCCTCGGAAAATTGTTCAACAATTGTCGAACAACAACTTGTCGAACTCGCTGAATTGAGAGAATGAGTACGAGCATTTTCGTTGGATATTCGATAGCGATGGCAGAACCCCATTGGTGGTTGATGTCGTGGAACTGAATTCCTCGAAACGTGATTGGTTGAAAGATCGGATTTATGTGTATGAGTGCGGTGATGAGTCCGCACAGGGATCTAGACTTGAAGTGGTGAACACTTCTTGTTTAGTTATCAAGCTGATAAGTGGTTTTTATTTTGAGATAAGAGAAATTTTGGCAGTTGTGAGCAAAAATCAAGTGTAATTTTTTTTTGCGCAGGAAAAAAAAAAAGAATTGTGGAAAAAGTTGAGGGGAATAGGAAGGCAAGAAAAAAATGGATAAAAGCAGAAAAAAGAAAACGTCAGCAGAACGTAAATTTGTGGGAAATCGAGGAAATTAGTGCAACAACGCTAGGAGCAAAAAATGCAAGAATTGCAAAAACTAGGTTTTCGTTGCAATCATTCCACTTTCAAGTCAAATTTTGAGCTGAAGATGGAAGCATTTGTCTTATCAAAACTTACATGATAGTTAACATCGAAGCAAACAAAAAAATCAATCGAATATTTGAATCAATTCCTGGTCCCATTGATTAAGCGGGTTACTTCTAATTTTCTGGTCGCTCGAAATTGTCGATAAATCACTCGCTTAAAACAAGTTTAATAACCAGAATTAAAATATTTTTTTAGTATTGATATCGATAAATATGTTTAGAAAATCGATGTTTTGTTTACATCGATACTATTACTCTCTCTTATTTTAAAACAACGAGGGATATTTCAGAAGGCGAGCAAAAGTTCAACTTAGCAGAACTTTTGTGTTTTTGAATGATGGTTGCTTCGCTACGTTCCCTTAAGTTTTTTTTTTAATATCTGCTATAAACATTTCCATCTGTTATAAACATTTCCATACTATCAGAAAAGTTGAATAAATATTGTTTTTCATAGCTATGTTATTTCAGAACCAATGTTAAAAAGTTTTCAGTATAGTAAGGTAGCTTTATATACATTTTCTGTAAATTGTGTAATATAGGTTTAATGAAAACATGTATGATACATTTTTGCTACATGAAATAAAAATAGAAAAACATTGCTAAATGGGTCTTTTGTGGTAAAGAAAAACACGGGAACAAGTTGATTTCAATATTTACCCTTTTTTTTGTAGTGATATTTATTAAAGACAAGTAATAGAAGATTAAGTTCACACATAACTACCTCAGCACAAGTAGTTATTAGTTTAATTATTACAATCGTGCTGTATTCTACTCCACTATCTAGGAAAAAAGATAAAATTTTGGAACATATGTAGGTAACCGGAAGAAAAGAATTCAAAAGATAAAGTCAAAGTTGATCGCGTCGTTTTTCGGCCAAACAAATAGTGGAAACGATCTGATGTGGACATAATTTTTATCTCCTCTAAGCAGCACTAAACACAGTCAGCTACGACTTTGTTTTAACTACGCTGGTTTCTCTATCTTTTTGAAAAAGTATGGCTTTGACTATCTTATATTCATTATTTTATAATTTAAGCAATAATTCAGATTTTTATTTTACTTTTAGTCACTGGATGCAGTAGCAAACTCGTTAAATGAATTTTCGATTTTTTTTTTGTTAACTTGCAGAATCCAAATCCTATGTTCTATTGCTGGCCGTATTGAAACGGCACATTTTTATCCTTTCCAAAAGAAATTTTGAAGTGCTAAGCGCAGCTCCCGGCGGAACACTTAAGATTTTCAAAATGGATCACTTCGATTTGGCTGAGGTTTTACCGAGTCCATCGTCTAACTGGCAGATTGCAGGGCTTCAGCCATTATTATTTGAACATGGTGAGTTTAATTTTTTTTTATCTTTTGGTCTCACTTTGTAGTTTCGAAACAGTCGGGTTTAAGAATTTTTGAATACAAGATTACGGAATTAATCTCCTATTCTTTTTTACTAAGCCTTTCGAACCATTAAGGATCGTGAATTTCCACTTGCAATGCAAAATTCCTCTACTTAACCTAAGCGTTGTCTTGCAAGGTTTCTGGGGATGTATCTGAGCTTAAATATTCGAAAAAAAAGCTAAGCTGGTTAAAACAACATTCTGTGAAATGGAACACATTTGTTGCCAATCGGGTTTCTTATGTGCCACAAAACTTGTGGGAAAATATAGCCTCGTATAAGGAAAGGGGAATCCTGCCGATATTCCGTCTGGAGGGTCATTTGGAGATATTCTTAATGAAATTTTAATAAGGTTGCAATTTTAACGGCTAAAAAATTGTTACCAATACTGGCCAACGATAATTCCTTGATAAAAATTCGAGATACAACTGAAGTCTGTCAGTCTCACATATGCTTAACGACGACACCTTTTTCAAATCTTCAATAAGGTCCAAACTTCAACTTTTTTATTGTTGTCTCATAACAAGATCACCAAGATCATGCTTTCCCCTTG
This sequence comes from Melanostoma scalare, assembly GCA_949752695.1. Lineage (NCBI taxonomy): Eukaryota > Metazoa > Arthropoda > Insecta > Diptera > Syrphidae > Melanostoma > Melanostoma scalare. Next base: position 101,843,690 of record OX456984.1, read on the forward strand.
GTCTCTGTTAACGAAACCGAAGCTAGAGTCACTAATGAAATGAAAAAGTTTACAAAGTAGTTAAATGCTGAACTAGTGGAGATCAATAAAATGGATGCTTGGTATCATATGGTTGACGGAAACAAGCTTAATATTCATATTACAAATTCCTATCTGATTTCACTAAGGTTCAGATGAGAGATTCAAACAAAGTACAGTAAGCTTTTTAAACTCGTATCTCAAACGTAGTCATCTGTTTGAACTCCTTTCACACAAAAACATATGGAAGATACTTACTTACTTACTTAGGTGGGCATTACAGTTCGGCGTGAACCTGGGCCTCAACCAACATCCTTCTAAAACGACTTCGATTTCGGGCGAGCTATCTCCAGTTTCGCATTCTAAGTCGGTTGAGGTCTTCATCCACTTGATTGCGCCACCTAAGACGAGGTCTTCCTCTTCCTCGATTTCCCTGCAATGTGCTTTTGAAAACCCGCCGAGCCGGAGCGTTTGGGTCCATCCGCTCTACATGGCCCAACCATCGTAGCCTCGCGATGCGTACTCTTCTGGATATGCCCATGTCGCGGTACAGCTCATACAGCTCGTTATTGTATCCTCTTCTCCAGACATTGTCTTCGCATACCGGACCAAAGATCAATCGGAGAATTTTTCTTTCGAAACGACCAAGGGTTTCCTCCATCCGCTTTCGATAAGGTCTATGCTTCCGCGCCGTAAAGCAGGACTGGGATGATTAAGGTCTTATACAAGGTTACCTTGGTTTTTCTGGAGAGGGTTTTGTTTCTCAATTGCCTTCTTAACCCAAGAAAGCAACGTTTGGCAAGAATTATTCTCCGTTTGATCTCCGCACTGATGTTGTTTTCGGTGTCTATAGCGGATCCTAGGTAAACGAAGTCTTTTACTACCTCGAAGTTATGTCTATCTATTGTGACGTTTTGTCCAATTCGTCGATGTTCTGTGTCCTTGTTTGATGACAACATATAGGGCAAAAATGGGTTTGATAGTTAATGAGGGCAAATCATTAACCATCAAACCCATTTTTGCCGCTTCTGTTTCAATACTAGCAAAAGCAAAAACATGGAAGATATCGTTCACAAATGTACGGGCAAGTTTGTCACAGAGATGAAAGTTATATCAGACATTATGTAATGGACAAAGTTGAAATGTCATCAACTTCGGAGAAGATATTAATCAGCAGATATTTTATGATTACTACGGTAAAATTTCCTGGAACAAAAACAGTTATTGCTATTGGTTTTTTAAAATTTTTTTTTCCTTTCTTTTCACTTAAACCTTCCCATCCTTTTTTTTTAACCCCACCATTACTCCGTTGCTTGCCCTTAGCAATGTGAAGGTAACATCGCTTTGAGTAAATGACAAAATCAGGTAGCCCAAATCAGCGGATGAGCTTAAATATTGATGTCGGTATGTCGAGCTGGAAGGACTCTGGAGAGTCACATACTAAACTAATAATTGCACAACAACACAAGATCGTCAACATAAAATACAACGTACACAACACCACACACAAATTCACTTTGCACATCATCACACAGAATATTCATCCATATTGATCCAAGTTATTGATCTAATGAGCTCGAAATTACGAAGGAGACAACACCATCATTTTGAAATAATTCAAAGTAGTATGACCTTAAGCCCATCCAAAGTTATGTACAACAAGGTATCAAAAGGTTGGAACGATAAAAGTTCATCCCCTCATAATCTGATCTGAAAAAGGGTCCACCGTTGTCAAGTTAGGGTTTGCGATGTAAAAGATTTGCTCCTCCTTTAGGTTTCCTTAAAGGATTTTCTTGAGTCTTCCTACATCAACTGCATACGAAGTAGAGTAAATGAGAAAATGCTCAGATTCAACTTGTCTTGTTCAATTTCGATGTTTTCTCAGAAAGATTTTGATACTGGGTTTCAGGGAGTCTGGACTCAACCATCATGATCAGCAAGTTTTGGACGACAGCAGCCACTTTTCGAACTTGGTGATTGCCAAGATAACGGCAAGTTTTTGACGACACCAACAACATGTCGAGCTCTGTGAATGTATGTGTGTACTTTCGTTGGTCAGACGAAATCAGATGTCGTGATTCTGAATCCACGAAAGTGATTGGATGATCGTATAAATGTATGTGTGCATGAGAGCGGGGTTGAGGCCAGGCAAGAAGCTGGTCTTGAAGTGGGAGACACTTCTTGTCTAGCTGACAAGCAATTCAGTGGTTTTATTTTGTGAGAAAACATCAGAAAGTTGAGAAATAAATCGAAAACAGGTTTTTTTAATCTTTTGGTTTTTTCGCAAATTAATTCTTTTTGGAAGAAAAAGTGAGTTTAGGAAGAGGAAAGAAGTAAGGGTAGTGAGATCGTCAGGACGGGACGATCATTTAGAATGGAAAAATACAAGGGAAAAGACAGAAGGAGGACATCATGAAAATCTAAGTAGCGTGAAATATATACATATATGTACAACATTCTTTAGTGCGTATGTAGATTATAGATTGGTTTTTTCTTAACATTTTTCTGTGTGACTCCTTTTTTCGAATTAACCAGAAGATTGTATGACACGCTCCCTTTTAATTTCAACCCTATTTTGGAGTTTTTGTGCATTGAAAGACATTTGAAGGTCTTCTAGACTTTTAAATTTTTACTATCTCTGTAAACTTCTATTTAATTCTTTTTCTAATTTTGTACAACCCCCTTTATTTTCTTATAAAAGATTTGCGTTTTTAATCCTGATTCGCCAAGGTTTTCCCAACAATAGCCGAGTTTTATTGGGAATCTGTGCCCCTGTTCTGTAACTATCGCCTCAATAAAAGCAGGCGATAAACGGTGGAAATGGAACGAAATCCTGCTAAATTCATATAATTTCGATTCATTTTCAGAACAGGAGCACTGTATTCACTTGGAAGCAAAACATCGCACATGGAAAAACAACAACTCTAACGGCCGATTTCTTCACATTAGTACTAAGGCGGTCTAGTAACCGGTCTAGCTAGACCATGTACTAGCTCTAATACCTATCCTACTCAAAACTTAGTACTTCTCCATTTCTTCACATCATTGATACGAGATCTAAATTCATACTGCAGTACTATAGTGACTTGATAAGTCAAAAACTTGATTGACAAAAAAAATTATAAATTTGAATTGAACTTCAAATTTCTCAGTTTTTTTTTTTGGAAAATTTTGTCGTTACAGTTGGTTTGACTTTTTGAATTGGTTTTTGAGTTGATTAGATATGTAAATGAAAGATCTGGTAAGTACCGTCGCATTTATGTATGTAGTTTGTTTTTTACAAGGAACAGAACGTATAACTATTGTATATACCTACCTACTTAAAATTTATTTTAAACATACATATGTACATATACATATATATAGAGCCCTGGGGTGGAAGAAAAGAATAAAAATCCCGCAAGAAACAAGTCAAGGAACAGAATTGATAGAAGATACCTTAAACCATGCCCAACTACGTCTTTGGATCCTCTTTTTTAATTTTGGTTAGGCACTTTTATATAACTAGTTTTTGTTTTTTTTTATTTTAAATAAAACTACTAAAAAATTTAAGTTTAAGCTTAATTATTGCAGTTGTAGGATAATACTTTCTCTTGCAGCACAATTTCTGTTGTTTAGATTTATTCCGATTGAGGCGGATCTACTTAAAATAGCTCGACGTAAACGATCTTCATGTTGAGTTGACTCTTCAGGTGGCTGCGGGTCGTTAGCATTGATGCATATATTATGCAATATTGCACAGGAAATCTGCGTTTCCATACACAATATTGCCTCTCAACAACATTTCTGCTACGAATGATTCGCTTCTGGTTATTTTGCATTTATTGGTTTTGACTCATATACGGATTGTTGATGCCGTTGATGGTGTATGTTGTTGCCAAATAATTCGTATTTGCATAACTAGAGTCACCAATCAATATATAGTTTCAAATTTACCTGCTTCAAATTTGGCTCGAATGTCATAAAATGGTTTGATCATGCACAGATCCAGCCCAACGAGCAACAAAATTCAATATCTTTAAATCGGACGACAATATTGTTTGCACATTTGAGGAGAACCAACATTTGCGGCTACGAAACCCTTCACTCTGTTTAAAATAGCTCATTTATTATTACTCCTAACTAATTATAACTATAACATGGGTGCAGTCAATGGCCCTAACTGTTCGTGGGAACTGGGCAATCGTGCAAAATTCAGATGAGGCTCTCTGTTGTTCTGTGAATGTTGCGGGCATTTTCACAAACTGGTTCAAATGTCATATTAATGCCATACAGACTTTTGGTAATATGCGACAGTCGCAAGAGGCCAACACACGCATGAAATCAGCAACTGCTAACTGCAGTTGCTCAAGACAGAGAGAGAGAGACATAACAAGAAAGTCGTGTATTTGGTGTGCTCCTCAAAAGCATACTAAAACTCTATGATCAAAATTTTTTTTTAAAGAAAAAGTTTACGAATTGTGAAATTAAGTTCAACTGCGAAGTTTGTATTATTTTAAATGTGAGAAATCATGGAGATCGAGTGTTTAAAATGCGAAAATAAAATTACGAGGAACGAAAAGACGGTTAAATGTAGCGGAACATGTGAATGTGTATATTCCATCAGAAGTGCATTGGTGGTGAATATGTTATGACTTTATTGAGAGATAATGAGTTTGTACATCTGATGTGTGGGAAACATAGGCGGATCCAAGGGGGGGGTTTCTGGTCCGGACCCGCCCCCCAATCGGGAAAATAAAAGATATTATTTGTTATATTTATCGGCTTCTAATGTTCAAATTTAGTTACGGGACGGAAAAATATAGCATGAGCAAGACAAAAAAGTAAAGGAGAAGTAATAACATAAAAAACGAGACAAATTTTTATTGCTTCAAGAAACTTGTAACTCAATATGTAAAATCTAAATAACTTATTTGATAAAACAATCGATTTTTCTTTAAAAATTAAAAAAAAAATTAAAATTAAGTTTAATATGTAGTAATTTTTTGTAAATTTTAAAGTTATTTTATAACTAATAAAGATAATAAATTGATCCACATGCCATGAAACGCAAAGTAACGAGAAGTTGCTGTTCCGGTGATATAAAACGAGATCTGTGTAAAATCCAGTTCAAAATTAGCGTTAATGCTCTACAAATAATATTTACAATACCGTTTTTGCATGTGTGCTAATTTTTCTGTAGCTAATTGAAGAACAAATTGAAACGTTGGTTTTGTTAATCTAAAAAACAACAAAAAAGTGTATAATACTAAAAGTATAAATTAATTCCAATAAAAGGAAACATATTCAAAAAATTGTACCCAATCGATTCAAAGCAAACAACTTTAAAATTTTTCTCTAACGAAACGATTGATTTTGTATGCTAGACCCCCAACTTTTTGGTTCTAATTTTGGTCGGGTACTATTTAATTTATCGTATCAATTTGACAGAACTTGTGTGTTTATGTTTTGTCAAGAAATGAGTTGATACTCATTTGAGTACTAATGACTGGTATAATAATATATTTTTTGTTGTTTTTGAAGAACTAGCTAATACTGGGTTCTAAGTAGTACTCGGTTTCAAACTGACAGAACTTATTTTAATTTTTGATGTGAAGAAATGAGTTGATACCGATTTGTTTGTTATTTTTAGGACTAGTACCAGATCTATCGTTAGTTCTGTGTGAAGAAATTGGCCGTATGTGTTCTGAATTAAAGGCAGATATCTCTAAATGTAGAGAAAATTATTTTAATAATAAATTTAACGTAGCTGAAGGAAATTTAAGACTCGAATGGCAGTTTGTTAACGATATTCTTAAGCAAACTAAAACTGCTAAAAGACCATCAGTTATAGTTTCGAACGGTTCCCCAATTACTGAGAAGTTAGGTATAGCTAACACTTTTAATGAGTACTTCTCCACGGTAACAAGCAAAGGTTTGTCGAACTCCTCTTCCTCCACTTGCACCGAGTGTAGTTCTATACTAAGCTTTGGTGATCTTTCACAGAGACAAAGTTTCGTATTCGAGCCTATAACATGGTAAGAACTTTTAAGAATAATAGGTGGTCTAAGAAATACTTATTTTTTTGGGTTCGATGGTTTGTCAAATCAGGTACTAAAAAACATTGGATGTTTTTTAGTTGACATTCTGTCGCATATTTTTAATTAAAATATTTTTGACGGAGTCTTTCCTGATGCTTTGAAATGGTGCCGATATTATGCCGTTATTTAAAAAAGGTTCTATTAATGAATTATGTAACTATAGAGCGATGTCCCTCTTACCTTCAATTGTTAAGATTTTTGAGAAAGTGGTAAAAAATAGAGTAGTTATTTTTTTAAGTAAGATTAATTATTTCAGTTCAATACAATTCGGTTTTCAAAAAAATAAATCTACAGAAGATGCGTTTTTAAATTTTTGCTCTCAAATTTTCATGAGCTTGGATAAAAAGATGTTTACAGCTGGGTTGTTTGTAGATATAACAAAAGCTTTTGATATGGTTAACCATGTGCTTTTGCTTAGTAAAATTGAAAAAGCTGGTTCTCGGGGGCTTGTATTGGAGTGGTTTAGGTCTTACTTAACCAATAGGTCTCATAGAGTAAAGATTGACGACAGTAGAAGCGAAGTAAAGTTCCTTAATATCGGAGTACCTCAGGGCTCAGTGTTGGGTCCTATACTCTTTCTGATTTACATAGATTCGCTGTTCAGAATGCCCTTCAAGGGAATGCTGACAGCTTTTGCGGATGATGTTGGCTTTGCCTTTGGATCGGAGAGTGTTTTGGATCTCACCGCGGATATAAATTTTGACATTTATTTATTACGATTGTGGTTAGCTGAACATAAATTGTTGATTAGCTCAAAAACTAAGATAATGTTTTTTAATATGGCGGGTCGAAATAGTATTGGAGCGGAAGTATTCTTGCATGCTACTGACTGCCAAAGATTCGAAATATCTCAGTGCAGCTGCAGTAACAGCTTGTACAATTGTACCTTTCGGAGCTGTATCAATTGCACCGAAAAATGTTTCGAAAGAAAAAGTCGAAGAATTTAAATATTTGGGCCTCACGATCGACTCTAGAATGAGCTTTGTATATCACACTGAAAATTTGAGAAAATACTTTCGTAGTACACTGCGAAGCTTCTATTTCTTGCGCAATACCTCCTCTCCAAAGCTGTTGATGAAAATCTATTATGGTGTTTTTTATTCAAAATTGAAATACGGAATAACTTGTTGGGGAGGAGCATATTTGAATAGAATTTAGCCTCTATTGATATTACAAAAGCGTATTTTAAAATTGATTTTTAGGAAGCATCGTCTGTACCCTAGTTTTCCACTGTTCAAAGATTTGAAAGTTCTTCCAGTCCGTCTCTTATATTGCTTTAAGGTGCTCAAAATTTTCTTCAGAAGGTCGGGGAATTTCAATTTCAGGCTTATCAATAATTATTGTTTACGGACTAATTCTCTTTATTTAGTATCCATACCCAGGTTTCGCACAACAGCTTTCCGAAACTTCTGTGATATCGTGTCGTGTCGTTTGTTCAACAAGCTTCCATATGATTTAAGAATTCTTTCAAATATTAATTTTTTTGTAAAAAAAATTGGATTCTTTGGTCGGATAAGAAAGAGCTTGAATTTTCAGAATGCTATAATGATATATAATACAATTATTCTTCCCCATTTCGATTATTGTTCATCTATTTTGTTTATGTGTAATGAAGAGACAAAATCTAGGCTTCAAGTTCTACAAAACAGAGCAATGCGATCCTTGCTTAAGTGTAATGTGTATACCAGAACAGTGTTTATGTTAGAAGCTCTACAGTGGTTAAATGTAGGACAACGCCTTTGCTTGAAAGTACTGATTTTCATTTTTAAAGTCAAATACAATCGCTTTCCTGTATATCTGTCTGAAAATCTACAGTATGTACATGAAGCGCAGCCGTACAATCTTCGATCAGCATCTGACTTTAGACTACAGAGGTATAACCTAAGCAGCACACAAAACTCAGTGATGAACCGTGGATTACAACTGTTTAATACTTTGCCAGCTAACATAAAAAACGAGACAAATTTTTATTGCTTCAAGAAACTTGTAACTCAATATGTAAAATCTCAATAACTTATTTGATAAAGTAATCGATTCTTCTTTAAAAATTAAAAAAAAATTAAAATTAAGTTTAATATGTAGTAATTTTTTGTAAATTTTAAAGTTATTTTATAACTAATAAAGATAATAATAATAATTGATCCACATGCCATGAAACGCAAAGTAACGAGAAGTTGCTGTTCCGGTGATATAAAACGAGATCTATGTAAAATCCAGTTCAAAATTAGCGTTAATGCTCTACAAATAATATTTACAATACCGTTTTTGCATGTGTGCTAATTTTTCTGTAGCTAATTGAAGAACAAATTGAAACGTTGGTTTTGTTAATCTAAAAAACAACAAAAAAGTGTATAATACTAAAAGTATAAATTAATTCCAATAAAAGGAAACATATTCAAAAAATTATACCCAATCGATTCAAAGCAAACAACTTTAAAATTTTTCTCTAACGAAACGACTTGATTTTGTATGCTAGACCCCCAACTTTTTGGTTCTAATTTTGGTCGGGTACTATTTAATTTATCGTATCAATTTGACAGAACTTGTGTGTTTATGTTTTGTCAAGAAATGAGTTGATACTCATTTGAGTACTAATGACTGGTATAATAATATATTTTTTGTTGTTTTTGAAGAGCTAGCTAATACTGGGTTCTAAGTAGTACTCGGTTTCAAACTGACAGAACTTATTTTAATTTTTGATGTGAAGAAATGAGTTGATACCGATTTGTTTGTTATTTTTAGAAGAAATTGGCCGTATGTGTTCTGAATTAAAGGCAGATATCTCTAAATGTAGAGAAAATTATTTTACTAATAAATTTAACGTAGCTGAAGGAAATTTAAGACTCGAATGGCAGTTTGTTAACGATATTCTTAAGCAAACTAAAACTGCTAAAAGACCATCAGTTATAGTTTCGAACGGTTCCCCAATTACTGAGAAGTTAGGTATAGCTAACACTTTTAATGAGTACTTCTCCACGGTAACAAGCAAAGGTTTGTCGAACTCCTCTTCCTCCACTTGCACCGAGTGTAGTTCTATACTAAGCTTTGGTGATCTTTCACAGAGACAAAGTTTCGTATTCGAGCCTATAACATGGTAAGAACTTTTAAGAATAATAGGTGGTCTAAGAAATACTTATTTTTTTGGGTTCGATGGTTTGTCAAATCAGGTACTAAAAAACATTGGATGTTTTTTAGTTGACATTCTGTCGCATATTTTTAATTAAAATATTTTTGACGGAGTCTTTCCTGATGCTTTGAAATGGTGCCGATATTATGCCGTTATTTAAAAAAGGTTCTATTAATGAATTATGTAACTATAGAGCGATGTCCCTCTTACCTTCAATTGTTAAGATTTTTGAGAAAGTGGTAAAAAATAGAGTAGTTATTTTTTTAAGTAAGATTAATTATTTCAGTTCAATACAATTCGGTTTTCAAAAAAATAAATCTACAGAAGATGCGTTTTTAAATTTTTGCTCTCAAATTTTCATGAGCTTGGATAAAAAGATGTTTACAGCTGGGTTGTTTGTAGATATAACAAAAGCTTTTGATATGGTTAACCATGTGCTTTTGCTTAGTAAAATTGAAAAAGCTGGTTCTCGGGGGCTTGTATTGGAGTGGTTTAGGTCTTACTTAACCAATAGGTCTCATAGAGTAAAGATTGACGACAGTAGAAGCGAAGTAAAGTTCCTTAATATCGGAGTACCTCAGGGCTCAGTGTTGGGTCCTATACTCTTTCTGATTAACATAGATTCGCTGTTCAGAATGCCCTTCAAGGGAATGCTGACAGCTTTTGCGGATGATGTTGGCTTTGCCTTTGGATCGGAGAGTGTTTTGGATCTCACCGCGGATATAAATTTTGACATTTATTTATTACGATTGTGGTTAGCTGAACATAAATTGTTGATTAGCTCAAAAACTAAGATAATGTTTTTTAATATGGCGGGTCGAAATAGTATTGGAGCGGAAGTATTCTTGCATGCTACTGACTGCCAAAGATTCGAAATATCTCAGTGCAGCTGCAGTAACAGCTTGTACAATTGTACCTTTCAGAGCTGTATCAATTGCACCGAAAAATGTTTCGAAAGAAAAAGTCGAAGAATTTAAATATTTGGGCCTCACGATCGACTCTAGAATGAGCTTTGTATATCACACTGAAAATTTGAGAAAATACTTTCGTAGTACACTGCGAAGCTTCTATTTCTTGCGCAATACCTCCTCTCCAAAGCTGTTGATGAAAATCTATTATGGTGTTTTTTATTCAAAATTGAAATACGGAATAACTTGTTGGGGAGGAGCATATTTGAATAGAATTTAGCCTCTATTGATATTACAAAAGCGTATTTTAAAATTGATTTTTAGGAAGCATCGTCTGTACCCTAGTTTTCCACTGTTCAAAGATTTGAAAGTTCTTCCAGTCCGTCTCTTATATTGCTTTAAGGTGCTCAAAATTTTCTTCAGAAGGTCGGGGAATTTCAATTTCAGGCTTATCAATAATTATTGTTTACGGACTAATTCTCTTTATTTAGTATCCATACCCAGGTTTCGCACAACAGCTTTCCGAAACTTCTGTGATATCGTGTCGTGTCGTTTGTTCAACAAGCTTCCATATGATTTAAGAATTCTTTCAAATATTAATTTTTTTGTAAAAAAAATTGGATTCTTTGGTCGGATAAGAAAGAGCTTGAATTTTCAGAATGCTATAATGATATATAATACAATTATTCTTCCCCATTTCGATTATTGTTCATCTATTTTGTTTATGTGTAATGAAGAGACAAAATCTAGGCTTCAAGTTCTACAAAACAGAGCAATGCGATCCTTGCTTAAGTGTAATGTGTATACCAGAACAGTGTTTATGTTAGAAGCTCTACAGTGGTTAAATGTAGGACAACGCCTTTGCTTGAAAGTACTTATTTTCATTTTTAAAGTCAAATACAATCGCTTTCCTGTATATCTGTCTGAAAATCTACAGTATGTACATGAAGCGCAGCCGTACAATCTTCGATCAGCATCTGACTTTAGACTACAGAGGTATAACCTAAGCAGCACACAAAACTCAGTGATGAACCGTGGATTACAACTGTTTAATACTTTGCCAGCTAACATAAAAAACGAGACAAATTTTTATTGCTTCAAGAAACTTGTAACTCAATATGTAAAATCTCAATAACTTATTTGATAAAGTAATCGATTCTTCTTTAAAAATTAAAAAAAAATTAAAATTAAGTTTAATATGTAGTAATTTTTTGTAAATTTTAAAGTTATTTTATAATTAATAAAGATAATAATAATAATTGATCCACATGCCATGAAACGCAAAGTAACGAGAAGTTGCTGTTCCGGTGATATAAAACGAGATCTATGTAAAATCCAGTTCAAAATTAGCGTTAATGCTCTACAAATAATATTTACAATACCGTTTTTGCATGTGTGCTAATTTTTCTGTAGCTAATTGAAGAACAAATTGAAACGTTGGTTTTGTTAATCTAAAAAACAACAAAAAAGTGTATAATACTAAAAGTATAAATTAATTCCAATAAAAGGAAACATATTCAAAAAATTATACCCAATCGATTCAAAGCAAACAACTTTAAAATTTTTCTCTAACGAAACGACTTGATTTTGTATGCTAGACCCCCAACTTTTTGGTTCTAATTTTGGTCGGGTACTATTTAATTTATCGTATCAATTTGACAGAACTTGTGTGTTTATGTTTTGTCAAGAAATGAGTTGATACTCATTTGAGTACTAATGACTGGTATAATAATATATTTTTTGTTGTTTTTGAAGAGCTAGCTAATACTGGGTTCTAAGTAGTACTCGGTTTCAAACTGACAGAACTTATTTTAATTTTTGATGTGAAGAAATGAGTTGATACCGATTTGTTTGTTATTTTTAGAAGAAATTGGCCGTATGTGTTCTGAATTAAAGGCAGATATCTCTAAATGTAGAGAAAATTATTTTACTAATAAATTTAACGTAGCTGAAGGAAATTTAAGACTCGAATGGCAGTTTGTTAACGATATTCTTAAGCAAACTAAAACTGCTAAAAGACCATCAGTTATAGTTTCGAACGGTTCCCCAATTACTGAGAAGTTAGGTATAGCTAACACTTTTAATGAGTACTTCTCCACGGTAACAAGCAAAGGTTTGTCGAACTCCTCTTCCTCCACTTGCACCGAGTGTAGTTCTATACTAAGCTTTGGTGATCTTTCACAGAGACAAAGTTTCGTATTCGAGCCTATAACATGGTAAGAACTTTTAAGAATAATAGGTGGTCTAAGAAATTCTTATTCTTTTGGGTTCGATGGTTTGTCAAATCAGGTACTAAAAAACATTGGATGTTTTTTAGTTGACATTCTGTCGCATATTTTTAATTAAAATATTTTTGACGGAGTCTTTCCTGATGCTTTGAAATGGTGCCGATATTATGCCGTTATTTAAAAAAGGTTCTATTAATGAATTATGTAACTATAGAGCGATGTCCCTCTTACCTTCAATTGTTAAGATTTTTGAGAAAGTGGTAAAAAATAGAGAAGTTAGTTTTTTAAGTAAAATTAATTATTTCAGTTCAATACAATTCGGTTTTCAAAAAAATAAATCTACAGAAGATGCGTTGTTAAATTTTTGCTCTCAAATTTTCATGAGCTTGGATAAAAAGATGTTTACAGCTGGGTTGTTTGTAGATATTACAAAAGCTTTTGATATGGTTAACCATGTACTTTTGCTTAGTAAAATTGAAAAAGCTGGTTCTCGGGGGTTTGTATTGGAGTGGTTTAGGTCTTACTTAACCAATAGGTCTCATAGAGTAAAGATTGACGACACTAGAAGCGAAGTAAAGTTCCTTATTATCGGAAGACCTCAGGGCTCAGTGTTGGGTCCTATACTCTTTCTGATTTACATTGATTAGCTGTTCAGAATGTCCTTCAAGGGAATGCTGACAGCTTTTGCGGATGATGTTGGCTTTGCCTTTGGATCGGAGAGTGTTTTGGATCTCACCGCGGATATAAATTTTGACATTTATTTATTACGATTGTGGTTAGCTGAACATAAATTGTTGATTAGCTCAAAAACTAAGATAATGTTTTTTAATAAGGCGGGTCAAAATAGTTTTGGAGCAGATGTATTCTTGCATGCTACTGACTGCCAAAGATTCGAAATACCTCAGTGCAGCTGCAGTAACAGCTTGTACAATTGTACCTTTCGGAGCTGTATCAATTGCACCGAAAAATGTTTCGAAAGAAAAAGTCGAAGAATTTAAATATTTGGGCCTCACGATCGACTCTAGAATGAGCTTTGTATATCACACTGAAAATTTGAGAAAATACTTTCGTAGTACACTGCGAAGCTTCTATTTCTTGCGCAATACCTCCTCTCCAAAGCTGTTGATGAAAATCTATTATGGTGTTTTTTATTCAAAATTGAAATACGGAATAACTTGTTGGGGAGGAGCATATTTGAATAGAATTTAGCCTCTATTGATATTTGTTGAGGCGACGAACGCACCCCATCTGATAGCTAGCTCCACCGGCCGATAGATGGGGCCAGCTATTCACAACAGCGCAGCCAACTTCGCACCCTTATGCCACCGCCATCAACTTCACTTAGGATGGAAAATATTTCCGCCTTTTTACACGAAATCCAGGAGAAGACGGACGCCAATCGCCAAGAGAAAATTATTGCCCAGAACCTTTCGAATTAATAGCCTTAGACTAAGTAAGTGACTTGTGTACATGTATTATAAATAATAATAATTTAATCTAATAAAGGTTTTGTAACTCCACCGAGTATATTGAACACTGCTGTGTTAATTTGTGGTGTTAACAGAATTGTCTAAAGGATCGCGACCAACTTGTCGCAATATTACAAAACTTAAGTGGTTAAGTGATATGTGATATGCCACCCAAGAGGACCAAAAATGTGGAGTCAGCCAGCTCACGGAAGACATCAAATGCCACAATCCCAGATGCTGCTGACCACGAGTTCAATTGTCGGCATTGTGATCAGCCTGATTCGGCTGATGATATGGTTCAGTGCGACGCCTGTGATGCCTGGAATCATCTGAGATGCGCCGGAGTAAGCCACAGCATTCAGGACAGGCCCTACACATGCACGAATTGTACAGGTAAGAGATTCACTAGTTTTTCTTTAACTTCCCCTGTTGCGAGACTAACCGTCGACGAAAAGGCACGCAAACCAAATTCCGTCGACATAGAAATCGTCTCCGAAACAGAACATGAGCATCAACGGCTATTAGCAGCCGATACGTCAACCGCCATGCTCGCTACGAACCCAACAATGTGTTCTGCGCCCAGCGCAGCCGAAGCCGCTGCCAAGTGTGGAACCGTTGCACCCCTCTCGGGTTCATCAAAGCCGTACATGACCACGGCGTCGATTAATGTCGATCAATGCAGACGTCAATCTACGTCTGCCAACATATTGGACGTAAAAACCACCGACTCAAGCAGATACTCTGCGCCCAGTGCGGCCGAGGATGCTGCCAAGCGTGGAGTACTGCCGTTGGCTTTAGAGCCGCCGCCACCTCGCTCGTCTACGGAGTTGGACGAAAACTACGCACACCATTCCAATAATATTTCCGCGCCCAGTGCAGCCGAGGTAGCTGCCAAGTGTGGAACGGAATCAGGTACTGCAGTTCTTTCACAAACCAATCTAAACGTCATACAATCAAGGGTAAATAGAGCTTTATACTCCACAACCGCGCTCAATATAGAACGTGTTCCTGCGTACAGTGCGACCGAGGCTGCCGCCATACGTGGGATCAGCGTCCCTGTTGTTCGTCACACCAGAGCATCGTCGAGTTCCTCCACTTCAAGGTCTTCGAAAACGCACACCAATAAAATCAAAATGGAACTTCAGAAAATCGAAGAAGAAAAGAAGATTCAAGAATATTTCGACAAGGAGGAACTAAGGCTAAGGAAGGAAAGAGAAGAGGCATATCTGAACAAAAAATACAAAATAATGAGTCAGCTTATAGATTCATCGGAGGACGAAGAAAATGCAGCCGAGTTATTATCAACAAATCCCGGGAAACAAAATATAGATAATTGGATGGCAGGTATATCGGGGCAGAGCTATTTTCATTCAACAACGAACGCTGGCACTAATCGGTCCGAATTTAAGCCAACCGCCAGTCAACCACTACATCGACATTCCGCAAAAGAGATTTACACCAGCCAGGTACCAACTTGTACACCGGTAGCAAATCCGCCAGCTGACGTCTCTCATTGTTTTGTCGGAGGTGCCACCTTGCAAGCAGGGAAGCAGCAGCTAATATTTAAACCTATGGTCAATGAGCTTTCACATGCTCAAACCAATTTAAACAATTTGCCTTCCCAGGGTTTAAACCAGCCTTCACATATGCAACGGATGTATCCTAATGCTCATGCTCAAACCAATTTAAACAATTTGCCTTCCCAGGGTTTAAACCAGCCTTCACATATGCAACGGATGTATCCTAATGCTCATGCTCAAACCAATTCAAACAATTTGCCTTCCCAGGGTTTAAAACAGCCTTCACATATGCAACGGATGTATCCTAATGCTCATGCTCAAACCACTTTTAACAATTTGCCTTCTCAGGTTTTAAATGAACAGGCGTATATGCAACAGATGTATCCTCATGCTCATACTCAAACCACCTTTAACGATTTACCTTCTCAGGTTTTAAATGAACAGCCGTATATGCAACGAATGAATCCACCTCAAACTAGCACTGTGCCAAATACGTTTCAAACCGCGCCTCCTCAACATTTTGAACATTTTTTAACAAAAAATCAAATAGCCGCTCGGCACTTAATTCGTGATTTGCCAACTTTTGATGGACAACCTTCCGAGTGGCCACTCTTCATAGCTAGCTACAATCGAAGCTCGGAACTGGGTGGTTTTAGTAACGATGAAAACCTCATTCGTTTACACAAAGCCCTTAAAGGAGATGCGCTTGAAGCGGTGAAAAGCCTAATAATACAACCGAACTGTGTTGGACGGATCATTGAGACCTTGAAGATGCTCTATGGCAGACCCGAACTTATACTCAACACTTTGATTCGTACGATTAACTCAACTCCGGCACCAAAAGCGGACAAGCTTGAAACGATCGTAACATTTGCCATAGCAGTTCAAAATCTGTGCGCTACGTTTGAAGTCTCGGGCCTCTACAACAATCTCAGCTACCCAACACTGATGCAAGAGCTCGTTGAAAAGCTGCCACCAACTCTGAGGCTCAACTGGGCTCTTCACAAACAAACATTGCCCGTCTGTACGCTATCCGACTTCAGTGCTTGGTTATACACGACTGCAGAAGCTGCTAATGGAGTTCTCATCAGTGCTCCCACTTCATCGAACAATGAAAAGAATCCACGAGGAAATGTGAAAGTGAAAAATTGGAATAAAGGGGCTGTGAACACCCACTACAAAGAAGGCGGTAAGCCCGAAATAAAATCGACTACTAAGTGCTGCGTCTGCGGTTTACTTTGCGCTTCATTGACGGATTGCAAACTTTTTCTGAAAATGAACCGAACGGAACGGTGGGCTGAGGTTAGGAAACACCACTTATGCGGTAGGTGCCTTAAGGGACACCCGCGCCTTAGATGCAGCTCAGAAGCTTCTTGTGGAATAAACAGCTGTGTGCTAAAGCACCATCCACTGCTGCATAAAAATGAGCCAGTGGCCACACATGCCTCAGAAGCTGGCACTGTTGGAATCCACGCTAAATGTAACCCGAACTCCTTCAACTTCAAGACGGATTCAGTTCTATTTCGTATCGTGCCAGTTCTTCTTTATGGCGAGAACGTTACAGTGGAAGTTTTTGCCCTACTAGACGACGGATCATCGGTTACATTGCTGGACGAGGATGTGGCTAAGCAGCTCAATGCTAAGGGTGAAAAACGCCCACTTTGTCTGAAGTGGACCGGAAACACGTCTCGTCTTGAAAGTCAGTCCGAGCTTATCAACATTCAAATATCGGGCACCGGAAAGGACGCAGAGAGATTCCATCTCACCAATGTACATACTGTTCGTAAGCTAGCTCTTCCTGCGCAAACAGTCAGTTATGACGAACTTCAAACGCAATACAAGCATTTAAATGGGGTCTTCTTCGACTCTTACAAGAAAGCTGTCCCTCGGTTACTCATCGGTGTAAACAACGCCAAGCTTGTGCAGCCGCTCAAGTCTAAAGAAGGAGGTTGGAAAGAACCCATTGCATCCAAAACCCGATTAGGATGGGTGATCCATGGAAACTGTGTGAAAGAAGCGAACACTCAATTCGAAACCTGCAACTTCCACATTTGTGAATGTAATGACCAGGATCTACGTCAACTAGTAAACGACTTCGTCTGCAACGACAACTTCGGAGCCTCAGGTCTCACCAAAACTCTGATGTCGGAAGATGATAACCGAGCTCTAGAGATTCTCAAAAGTCACACGGTTCAAAAAGATGGAAAATACGAAACCTCGCTTCTTTGGAAGTTCGATGACGTACGCTTACCAGACAGTTACCCGATGGCCAGAAGACGCCTGAACTGTCTCCAAAAACGAATGGCACGAGACCCAGACCTAGCCAAGATACTAAATAGTAAAATCCAGGAGTACGAAGACAAAGGATACGCACGAAAGTTGACGGAAGAAGAAATTAAAGAAAATCAAAGTCACTCGTGGTATCTTCCGATATTTCCGGTGGAAAACGTAAATAAGCCTGGAAAAATCCGAATTGTGTGGGACGCCGCTGCAACAGTTGGTGGAACTTCACTAAACTCCGTATTGCTAAAAGGTCCAGACCAACTTACACCGTTGACTTCAGTGATCTTTAAGTTCAGAGAGCACCAGGTCGCTATATGTGGAGACATCCAGGAGATGTTCCATCAAATTAAAATCAGAAAAGCTGACCAACACTTTCAACGCTTCTTGTGGGGCTGTAACGAAAATGGACGTCCAGATACGTATGTTATGGTAGCTATGACTTTCGGAGCAACCTGCTCCCCTTGTACCGCACATTTTGTAAAGAATGTCAACGCTGAGAAGTTCAGTGAGCAATACCCTCGAGCTGTGCAGTCAATTAAGGACAATCACTACGTTGACGATTTGATGGATAGCGTTCCATCTGAAGAAGAGGCGATCAATCTTGCCCAACAAATCCGGTTCGTCCACAAGCAAGGTGGCTTCCATATCCGCAACTGGGTCTCTAACTCACTTCAAGTCCTTAAAGCCCTCGGGTCAGAACCCACTCAGCAGGTCAATATGAACGTGAACGTGGAGCTCGGGACGGAGAAAGAGCTTGGAATGTGGTGGTGCACAGCAACGGATTGCCTTACGTTCAAGCTCACTCCGAATCGACAGAATAGAGAAGTCATCTCTGGCCTTAAACGCCCAACGAAACGAGAGGTCCTTAGAGTCATGATGACGATATTCAATCCTCTCGGGTTGATAGCCTGTGTCCTTATTTATATAAAAATCCTCCTTCAAGATGTCTGGAGATCGAAGATCGAATGGGATGAAGTCATTAAGGATGAAGAATACAAGAAGTGGGAAACATGGATAAGAGTCCTGCCAACAGTCGAAAACGTCAAAATACCAAGATGCTACATCTCAACCTCCTGGGTCTCCGAAACACAACTTCACTTATTTGTAGATGCCAGCGAGAATGGCTACGCTGCTATTGCCTATGTCCGAAACGTCTGCAACGGTCTCATCGAAACGCGCCTTATAGGAGCTAAGACTCGAGTAGCCCCTCTCAAATCTCTTTCGATACCTCGACTTGAGCTGCAGGCAGCCCTTCTCGGAGCCCGATTCGCTAAGAAAATAGTCGATTCACACACTATTCCCTTTAATCAACGCTTCTTCTGGTCAGATTCGAAAACTGTGCTGTACTGGCTTAGGTCCGACCATCGGCGTTATAGGCAATTTGTTGCGTTTCGCGTAAGCGAGATTCTGGAGCTTACAGCCATAGAAGAGTGGAGGTGGATTTCTACAAAAGCGAATGTAGCTGATGAGGCCACAAAGTGGCAAAAACCACCTGACTTAAGACCCACTGGTAGATGGTTTAGTGGACCCGAGTTTCTTAAACTCCATCCGGAGCAGTGGCCAGGCGAACGAGTGGTTGGATCTACAGCCGAAGAACTCAAAAGTAACTTTGTTGGGATCCACACCCAAACTTGCACCGAAATTTACCGACCTGAAGTATTTTCGAGGTGGTCGACGTTACTGAGAAGCACGGCATATGTGCACCGCTTCATTAATAACGTTAGCACTAGAAGAACTAAGCTACCCAAACTGAGTGGATATCTCACTCGAACAGAACTTCAAACCGCCGAAAACTACCTGTTCCAAGAAGCGCAACGCAGTACGTATGCAGAGGAGATAGCTGACTTAATCGCGCATCGAAGTATACCGAAGAGCAGTCCCATCCTCGCACTCAACCCGTTCCTGGATCAAAACAAAGTCCTCCGAGCCAATAGCCGAATCCGTCTCGCCGAAAACGTAGAAGATGATTTCAAATACCCGATAATTCTTCCAAGGCACCATAAAACAACATCGCTCATCATACATGACGCTCACCTAAAGTATCGACATCAGAACGACGAAACCGTAGTTAACGTACTGCGACAAAGGTTTTACGTTGCACACATGCGAGCGGCCCTCAAAGCCACGAAGAAGTCCTGCCAAAAATGCAAGAATCAGAAAGCAGAACCCCATCCGCCAATTATGGCTCCTGTTCCTTCGGCGAGACTTGGATCGTTCTGTCGCCCTTTCTCATACGTCGGAATTGACTATTTCGGCCCGATGTCAGTCAGCGTAGGGCGCAGAAGTGAAAAGCGTTGGGGTGTACTTTTTACATGCCTAACGGTACGAGCCATTCATATCGAGATAGCTCACAGCTTAACAGCCGATTCATGTATAATGTGCGTGAGAAACTTTATTGCCAGAAGAGGAACCCCGCTAGAGTTTTACAGCGACAATGGGACTAACTTCCACGGTGCGGAACGTGAACTACGAGAAGCCTGGGCCGACATAGAAAAGGGACGCGTAGCCGAAACATTCACTACAACCACGACACTCTGGAAGTTCATTCCACCCGCATCACCACACATGGGTGGATGTTGGGAGCGGCTGGTTCGTTCTATAAAAAGTGTACTCTACTGTTCAATGCCTTGTAGGAATCCCAACGACGAACTTTTGCGGAGTATGCTAATCGAAGCAGAGAATATAATCAACTCAAGGCCGCTGACGTACGTTCCAATTCATCCTGAAAATTCAGACGCCCTCACGCCCAACCATTTCCTTTTGGGCTCGGCCTGCGGTTCAAAGCCGGTAGCACAGTTCGACGACGACACACTCATTCTTCGTAAAAATTGGTTAGTCTCGCAGCAGTTTGCGGGTCGTTTTTGAAAGCGGTGGATTTCAGAATATCTGCCTACTCTTACAAGAAGGTCCAAATGGACAACGCGGGCAAAACCTCTGGAAGTGGGCGACATAGTTCTAATTGTTGACCCAAACAACACGAGAAACAGCTGGCCGAAGGGGCGAATCATAAAGTTAAGGACCTCACTAGACGGTCAGGTAAGGAGCGCCACTGTTCGAACTCAGGATGGCATCTATGAAAGGCCCGCGGTCAAGCTGGCTCTCCTAGACGTTGGGGATCCTGAATCGGCCGTGAAACTACCAGGGGGGAGTGTTGAGGCGACGAACGCACCCCATCTGATAGCTAGCTCCACCGGCCGATAGATGGGGCCAGCTATTCACAACAGCGCAGCCAACTTCGCACCCTTATGCCACCGCCATCAACTTCACTTAGGATGGAAAATATTTCCGCCTTTTTACACGAAATCCAGGAGAAGACGGACGCCAATCGCCAAGAGAAAATTATTGCCCAGAACCTTTCGAATTAATAGCCTTAGACTAAGTAAGTGACTTGTGTACATGTATTATAAATAATAATAATTTAATCTAATAAAGGTTTTGTAACTCCACCGAGTATATTGAACACTGCTGTGTTAATTTGTGGTGTTAACAGAATTGTCTAAAGGATCGCGACCAACTTGTCGCAATAATATTACAAAAGCGTATTTTAAAATTGATTTGCAGGAAGCATCGTCTGTACCCTAGTTTTCCACTGTTCAAAGATTTGAAAGTTCTTCCAGTCCGTCTCTTATATTGCTTTAAGGTGCTCAAAATTTTCTTCAGAAGGTCGGGGAATTTTAATTTCAGGCTTATCAATAATTATTGTTTACGGACTAATTCTCTTTATTTAGTATCCATACCCAGGCTTCGCACAACAGCTTTCCGAAACTTCTGTGATATCGTGTCGTGTCGTTTGTTCAACAAGCTTCCATATGATTTAAGAGTTCTTTCAAATATTAATTTTTTTGTAAAAAAAATTGGATTCTTTGGTCAGATAAGAAAGAGCTTGAATTTTCAGAATGCTATAATGATATATAATACAATTATTCTTCCCCATTTCGGTTATTGTTCATCTATTTTGTTTATGTGTAATGAAGAGACAAAATCTAGGCTTCAAGTTCTACAAAACAGAGCAATGCGATCCTTGCTTAAGTGTAATGTGTATACCAGAACAGTGTTTATGTTAGAAGCTCTACAGTGGTTAAATGTAAGACAACGCCTTTGCTTGAAAGTACTGATTTTCATTTTTAAAGTCAAATACAATCGCTTTCCTGTATATCTGTCTGAAAATCTACATGTACATGAAAGTTCTTCCAGTCCGTCTCTCATATTGCTTTAAGGTGCTCAAAATTTTCTTCAGAAGGTCGGGGAATTTTAATTTCAGGCTTATCAATAATTATTGTTTACGGACTAATTCTCTTTATTTAGTATCCATACCCAGGTTTCGCACAACTGCTTTCCGAAACTTCTGTGATATCGTGTCGTGTCGTTTGTTCAACAAGCTTCCATATGATTTAAGAGTTCTTTCAAACATTAATTTTTGTGTAAAAGCCATGAAAAGTTGGCTTTTTAGTCATGATTTAAAAAGTATTGAATTGCTCCTCAATATCCTCCATTGATATTTTGGTTCTATTGACTAGTAGTTTACTGATGTTTTTTCTTAAACTATCCAACAAGAATGGAGTTAAAAAAAAAAAAAAAATTTTTAAAAATTGTATCTGTTTGGCTTTTTGATGGTATAAATTTAATGGTCACCCCACCCATTTCATATTATTTACAGTCATATATATTATGTTTTTATAATTTGATGTGGCATTACTTCTATTTCTTTTAAAGAATTACTTGTGTCACTATTATTTCTGAGTTATTATACTTATTGAAATATTGTTATAAATTTGAACTGTTGCCTAGAAATAATAAAAATACTACAACTAAAAAATACTACTACACAATGGTCTGCTGGTAGACATGCGAAGAAACTGCCCAATTGACAAAACTACAACCCTTTCTGCGTCTGGAGTCCCAACACAAAGCAAATGCGAAATAAAAGTATTTGATAAACAAAATCAATTCGCAAACTTGCAGGAAACTTTTAAGGATTTAACATCATTGAACAACACCAACACTTCAGTGGCGTCCTCTACCACACATTGCGTCATTACTTCAGGTCCAGCTGTCTTTGCTAGGCCTCGCCGACTTTCGACGGAAAAGTTAATAGCAGCAAAAGCAGAATTTACTTACCTCATGGAGCAAGCAATATGCCAACCATCAAAAAGCAAACTGGGCCAGTCCGCTGCACATGGTACAGAAAGTCAATGGTGAATGGAGACCATGTGGGGATTATCGCGCATTGAATGCTGTCACACAGCCAGACCGGTATCCAGTTCCATATCTCAGCGACTTTACTAACATGCTGAATGGAAAACCCATTTTTTCCACCAAAGATCTGCAGCGCGCTTTCCACCAAATACCAGTACAGCCAGTAGACATTCCAAAGACGGCCATTACGACACCCTTTGGAATATTTAGATTCAAATACATGACATTCGGTCTGAGGAATGCTACCCAAATTATGCAGAGGTATATACATGAAGCCTTGAAAGATTTAAATTTGGTTTTTTCGACATCGTCGTTGCGCCGAACAACTGCGAACAGCGCCAAACTCACCTTCGAGAAGTTTTTCTAAGGTAACGTAAGTACAATTTGAAAATTAATTACTCTAAGTGTAGTTTCGGCCAAACAGAAGTTAAATTCCTTGGCCATTTAGTTGATCAGCATGGAATCAGGACATTGCCAGAGAAAGTGGAACACATTGTCAACTATAGCAGGCCACAAGTTGTTAGGGATCTAAAATAATTCATGGGAATGATAAATTTTTATCGAAAATACATTCCAAACGCCGTTAAAAATCAAGTTCCACTACATAGGCTAACGGAAGGCAATCAAAAAAAGATAATAATGTGATCGACTGGACGGTAGAAGCAATCGACGCGTTCGATAAATGTAAATCCGATCTAATTTCTGCCTCAAGTCTCGCACACCCTATACCAAATGCTATTCTCTATCTTTTTCCAGATGCTTCTGACACCGCAGTGGGGGCTGTCGTGAATAAAGTTCATAACAATACTTCGCAGCAACTCGGACTTTTCTGTAGAAAACTTAAGACATCAGAGGTGAGATACAGCACGTTACGATCGAGAACTGCTTGCGGTGTCCTTGGGCATAAAGCATTTTCGGCATCTTCTGGAATTTTTACGGGTCCTAAACCACTGGCTTATGCATTCCAACAAAAATCAGAAAAGGCATCACCAAGGCAGTTACGTCATTTAGATTTCATAAGCCGGTTTTGAACAACAATTATGTACGTCCCCGGACCACAAAATCAAGTAGCCGATTTTATTTCCAGAATAAATGCGATAGACGTGTCAACTCCTATCGACTTTCGAGCAATGGCGAAGGAAAAACTTAATGACGAAGAACTTAACACACTTCTGAAACAGGGAAACACCTTTTCTTCATTACAACTGAAATGTTTCGTTCTTCCAGGGACAGATGCTCAGCTGTACTGCGACACATCCACATCGAAAGCTCGTCCCTTCGTTCCACAGTCTTGTAAAGAGATGGTATTAACAAAGCTTCATAGTTTATCTCACCCTGGGCCAAAAGCAACTCTGAAAATTCTCCAATACCGATACGTTTGGCCAAGGATGAGAGTACACTGTACGAAGTTCTTGTGTCAACGCTTTAAAGTCAGCCACCATAACAAATCAGAGCCCGCATCGTATGCTTTAACATCACAACAGTCTCATATTAATATTGATATTGTCAGCCCATTATCTACATCATGCTGATACCTCCTCACCATAGTCGACAGATATACTCGGTGGCCTGAAGCTTTTCCCATGGAAGATATGAAGGCAGAAACCGTGGCACTTAATCCACGGATGGATTAGTCGATATGGTGTGCCACTGAGAATTACAACCGACCAACCAAGGAAGACAGTTCTAGTCAACACTATTTTCTGAAATAAATAAGACACTAGGAATCAATCATTGTAGGACGGCAGCGTATCATCTCCAATCCCACGGAATGGTTGAAATATGGCCCCGAACGTTGAAAGCAGCTTTAATGTGCCACCACACAACAGACTGGTACAAAGTGTTACCGCTTGTACTTCTTGGCCTGAGATCATCCTATAAAGAAGACCTGGACGCTTCCCCACCAGAACTATTCTATGGAGAAACACTTCGTTTACCAAAACCTTCACCAAAAACTGTAACGTCTGAGGATTTTGTAAAGGATTCTCTTACCTCTTATCATGGAACTTCAAAAATTTTCAAGTAGAAAGCGTTGGAAACTTGAACGCGCGTAGATATTCGTCAGAGTGGATAGCGTTCGTAATCCACTCCAGCAACCATACGAAGTATCTACTCTATTTGTCTAGAAAGAGACAAAATAAATGCAACGAGTGAAATGTAACCTCACTCGTAGACTGACCACTAAACTAAAATTATACATTTTGATCTTAAAGGTTTAGTTACACGAACTGCTCTGAACTGTTCCGAGCTCCTACAGTAATCCCCCTTTAGTAAATATGCCATATTAGCGAAATCTTTCTGGTGTCGACACTTTACGACCTGAGCGGGTTGTTCGGGGTTTCTGAGATGTTTGAAGCTCTCTCGCTGGTTCAGATGTCGGCAAGCTTTCAGAAATTTTTACGTTGTGATGTTTGCAGTTGGTTGTTTGAGGAATTTATCTGGCTGTTTGAGGATACTGGTTGGTTGTGCCGTCAACGGTAGCAAAAGCTGCTTTCAGCCTGCCAACAGAAATGTTTTTAACATGATTTTTAATTCTTACCGAGAAATATTTTGGATGTCGCTTCACAATAGAGTAGGGACATTCGTATGGTTGCTGGAGTGTTAGTTGGTCTTAACCTAGACATAGCTTTGCGTAAATCCTTTACAAAATCCTCAGACGTTACAGTTTTTTGGTGAATTAACGAAGTATTCTCCTGGTAAACGAAGTGTTTCTCCATAGAATAGTTCTGGTGGGGAAGCGTCCAGGTCTTCTTTATAGGATGATCTCAGGCCAAGAAGTACAAGCGGTAACACTTTGTACCAGTCTGTTGTGTGGGGGCACATTAAAGCTGCTTTCAACGTTCGGTGCCATATTTCAACCATTCCGTTGGATTGGGGATGATACGCTGTCGTCCTACAATGATTGATTCCTAGTGTCTTATTTATTTCAGAAAATAGTGTTGACTAGAACTGTCTTCCTTGGTTGGTCGGTTGTAATTTTCAGTGGCACACCATATCGACTAATCCATCCGTGGATTAAGTGCTTTGCCACGGTTTTTGCCTTCATATCTTCCATGGGAAAAGCTTCAGGCCAACGAGTATATCTGTCGACTATGGTGAGGAGGTATCCGCATGATGTAGATAATGGGCTGACAATATCCATATTAATATGAGACTGTTGTGATGTTAAAGCGTACGATGCGGGCTCTGATTTGTTATGGTGGCTGACTTTAAAGCGTTGACACAAGAACTTCGTACAGTGTGCTCTCATCCTTGGCCAAACGAATCGGTATTGGAGAATTTTCAGAGTTGCTTTTGGCCCAGGGTGAGATAAACTATGAAGCTTTGTTAATACCATCTCTTTACAAGACTGTGGAACGAAGGGACGAGCTTTCGATGTGGATGTGTCGCAGTACAGCTGAGCATCTGTCCCTGGAAGAACAAAACATTTCAGTTGTAATGAAGAAAAGGTGTTTCCCTGTTTCAGAAGTGTGTTAAGTTCTTCGTCATTAAGTTGTTCCTTCGCCATTGCTCGAAAGTCGATAGGAGTTGACACGTCTATCGCATTTTTTCTGGAAAGAAAATCGGCTACTTGATTTTGTGGGCCGGGGACGTACATAATTGTTGTTCAAAACTGGCTTATGAAATCCAAATGACGTAACTGCCTTGGTGATGCTTTTTCTGATTTTTGTTGGAATGCATAAGTCAGTGATTTATGATCCGTAAAAATCGTGAAGTTTCTTCCTTCCAGAAGATGCCGAAAATGCGTGCTGTATTTCACCTAGGATGTCTTAAATTTTCTAAAGAAAAATCCGAGTGGCTGCGAAGTATTGTTATGAACTTTATTCACGACAGCCCCCACTGCGGTGTCAGAAGCATCTGGAAAAAGATAGAGAATAGCATTTGGTATAGGGTGTGCGAGACTTGAGGCAGAAATTAGATCGGATTTACATTTCTCGAACGCGTCGATTGCTTCTACCGTCCAGTCGATCGCAGTATTATAATTTTTTTGATTGCCTTCCGTTAGCTTATGTAGTGGAACTTGATTTTTAACGGCGTTTGGAATGAATTTTCGATGAAAATTTATCATTTCCATGAATCTTCAGATCCCTAACAACTTGTGGACTATGGTCGTTGGAGTCGATTGGTATTCTGAGACAGGAATCTGAAAGACTCCTCCTGGCTGAGGGGTCAAGGACTGTCAAGAACATACGGCAAGTCATGTGCCTTTTCGAGGCCAAGAAACTATCTGAAAAGAACCAAATGCTGAGTTCGACAACAACAAAAATAATACCGTAAGTCGTCTTTAAAGTCTATGTTACCATCTTTTCAGAGTTCCAAACAAGCTGAAGGATTACCATGACGCTATATACATCACCACATCGCCCCGTATGTAAGGAGGAGAGCACCACTACGAAGATGCGAATCGTATTTGACGATTCAACTCAAGTGAATCTGTGTCCCTCTTTGAACGATCAGCTGTTGACCGGTACGAGCCTTGCCGATGTTCTTAAAATGCTTCTTAATTTTCGGTTAGGAATCATTGGTCTTGAGTCGGACATGGGAACAACGATGTGAACCGAGACTCTCACATATTCATTTGGTATACATCTCCGGTTTGAGTGTGAGCTCTCCGTTGAGTACATCGTCACTCCAAGAATACCGAAAGACCAGAGTAACATTTGGTGTCAGTAGCAATCTGTTTCTCCTATCAGCCACCATTCGTCCCCATTAGCTCAAGAAAATCACAAGCTTGCAAGTAATTGTTAGGTGTTAGAAAGCCGCTTTTAAATTTATGACCTAGTTTTGAGTGTGAACTCTGAAGCGAAAGGTGAACGAGCCTGGCGAGAGGCTTCAGAAATCATGAGTGCATTTTCTATGCGATTTAGAAAATGGAACTCAAATAACCCCACTATTCGAGAGACGATAACAACAGATGATCTGCCAACGCAACAGAAGGTTCTTGGTCTTATGTTGCAATCAGTTAAGAGTTTCATTTAACTGAATTCATCGGGAGGAACTAAACGTAATATTTTATCTACATTGGCCCGTATTTATGATCCTTTGGGCAACAGGCGTGGAACTTGAATTTAAGCTGAACGAAACTTTGCCTGACAATTTGTTGTCTGTGTGGGAAGATTGCAACAAAAATGAATTGCAGCTCACAGGTATGGCTATACCAAAATCTGTTTTTTCATCAACAGTAAGAAAGAAAGTCATTTATATTCGACAACATCTTTAAGGCCTTGATAGGTCCTTATCAATGTGGTTTTAGACCAGAGAAGTCCACAATAGACCAAATTTTCACATTACGGCAGATATTGGAAAAAACCCGAGAACATAATATCGATATTCACCACCTCTTTATCGATTTTAAGGCCGCGTATGACAGTATTTACAGAGACGAGCTGTACAGAGCCATGTCTAGTTTCGGCATCCCTGCAAAACTCGTACGACTATGCAGGATGACTTTGGAGAATTCACGCTGCTCCGTCAAGGTCGGAAAAGAACTCACCGAGACCTTTGATGTCGAAAAAGGCTTTAGGCAAGGCGACAAACTGTCATGCGATTTCTTCAACATCATACTTGAACAGATTGTAAGAAACTCAAACGTCAACACCAGAGGAACAATCTTTCAAAAGTCTGTACAATTACTCGCCTATGCAGACGATATTGACGTAATGGGAAGAAAAAAGCGTGATGTCATAGGTGCTTTTGCGAGTATTGAAACAGAAGCGGCAAAAATGGGTTTGATGGTTAATGAGGGCAAAACGAAGTATATGCTGTCATCAAACAAGGACACAGAACATCGACGAATTGGACAAAACGTCACAATAGACAGACATAACTTCGAGGTAGTACAGGACTTCGTCTACCTAGGATCCGCTGTAGACACGGAAAACAACATCAGTGCGGAGATCAAACGGAGAATAACTCTTGCCAACCGTTGCTTCTTTGGGTTAAGAAGGCAATTGAGAAACAAAACCCTCTCTAGAAAAACCAAGGTGACCTTGTATAAGACCTTAATCATCCCAGTCCTGCTGTACGGCGCGGAAGCATGGACCTTATCGAAAGCGGATGAGGAAACTCTTGGTCGTTTCGAAAGAAAAATTCTCCGAATGATCTTTGGTCCCGTATGCGAAGACAATGTGTGGAGAAGAAGATACAACAACGAGCTGTATGAGCTGTACCGCGACATGGGCATAGCCAGAAGAGTACGCATCCCGAGGCTACGATGGTTGGGCCATGTAGAGCGGATGGACCCAAACGCTCCGGCTCGTCGGGTTTTCGAAAGCACATTGCAGGGAAATCGCGGAAGGGGATGACCTCGTCTTAGGTGGCGCAATCAAGTGGATGAAGACCTCAACCGACTTGGAGTGCGAAACTGGAGAGAGCTCGCCCGAGATCGAAATCGTTATAGAAGGATGTTGGTTGAGGCCCAGGTTCACCCCGAACTGTAATGCCCACCTAAGTAAGTAAGTATCTTTAAGGCCTATGGCGCCGTGGCATTCATAAAAATTGTCGATGAGGGAGGCCAGGCCTCTTGACTCCTGTACTCCAAGAGTCGAGTAGCACCCATAAAACCGATTGGAAGCAACAAGATCACTCTCCTTAAGTTGGAACTGCCGCATTAATCGCAGCCCGATTGTGTGGGCATTTGAAAAAAAATCGCTCAAAATCGACATCAAAGAGTATCTTCTATGGACCGACTCTAAATCACTTTAAATGGGATAATCGGCCAGCAGCAGAGATGGAAAATATATTCGCAGATCAGAGTCAAAAATATTCGTCCCAATACATCCACTGCTGATGGGTATCATTGTACCGGCAAAGATAATCCATCCGATTTGATCACAACACGGATATCTGGATCCAAGTTGAAGTTATCAGAGCTTTGGTTCTGTGGACCCAATTGGCTCAATTCACCTGTTCTTGAACGCAGTACAAACTAAAGAAAAATTTAGGGTCAAATAAGCCTTTTGATTGCTGGAGATAAAGACGGCCATGGCAAAAATCATAAGGAACCGATGGAGACCACAATGAGCAGCGCTTAGCACTTGGCTTAGATTGCTTAGGGTCAGTTGCTGGGCTTTGCGATTTGCCTATTGTAAACAAAATTTTGAGAATCATTTGACTAAAGAAGAGCTGGATGATGCTGAGCTCTGAGCTGTACTGGCTGAGGTACATATCTACACAGAACAGAATTTAAAAATGAATATTTCTCTCTAAAGAAATCGCAAATAATCGTCCAAAACATAAACATCACAAGCTAGGCCCATTCTTAGACGACAAAAGGCTTCTGAGAGTTGGAGGAAGGTTCCAGATACAAGATGAAAATTACGACGTTAAGCAGCCAATAATTTTACCGTCTAGCCATTGCATCACCTGGCTTAGTAAGGACGACTACATCGAAGGGCATTGTAAGGAGGAGTTGACACTGTTCTGGCAAAGATGCGAGAGCGTTTTTGGATCATCAAAGGGAGACAAGCTGTGAAGAAGCATATCAAAAGCTATTTCGTTTGTAAGATGTTGGTCGGCAACTCAACCTTTTGCGCCACTTCTGAATCATTGAATTACTTTGGCGAGGCCATTCAATAATGTGGGCATCGATTTCGCTGGATGTCTGTTCTATGAAGCTGAGGAGGGTTCTTTGTTAATAATATTTGCTACTTTTTATTTGTGTAGCAGTAAGAGCTGTTCACATAGAGCTGACAACGAGAGTGTCCACGGACGGAGTGGTGTTCCATCCGTTATATGTATATTCGGATAACGCAAAATCCTTCAGAAGAGCCTCTATTGAAGTAAGAGGCGTCAGCAAAGTCCTACAAGAACGACGTCTACTTGACTTCTTAGCAAATCGAAAAATAAAGTGAATCTTTATCGTTGAAAGAGCTTCTTTGTGGGGATTTTGGGAGCGGATGATCAGAAAAATAAAAAATATTCTTTAAGCAGTAATTGGTAAGGCCAAACTTAATTTTGATCAATTTAGAACTTCACTTACAGATACCTATACATACTGAAGCTTTGGTGAGTAAAAGGTCCCAAGCCTACATTTCCGAGGATATCTCGAAACCAAGGCCTTTAACGCCAGCCAGTTTCCTGCATGCGCACCTCATGTAACAGTATCGATTAGCCTCCAAACGCATAAACACGCGTCGTACTATACTAAATGTCCGAATCCAGTTCTCCACTCTCTTTTCGTTCAATTTTTCTTCATTGCTTACATTCTCATTAATATATAATTTTTATGCCACAAATTCAAAGAAAAAAAATTTAATCCCATCGCTTGAACAAAACAATAACTTTTTTAAACAGTGTTAGTAAAAAAAAAAGAAATCAGTGCAATGCCCATATCATATATGTATTAACAAAATAAACCAACAAAACAAAACCTCATATAATCGAAACACATAGTGCGACTCACCTTCTTATATTCTTCTGGCCTACACCACTCCCGTAGCCTTGGCATCTGCATACATTTCTATTCAGGGTTATCGGGAATTCCGTTTCCTACCTAATTCTTCCCATTTTCGTAAATTCGGTATCGACAGTTTTCGAAATTTGGGAAAAAAAAAGAAAAAGAAAAAGAGAGAAAGAAGAAAGTTTAAAACAGTAGAAAGCCACCGGTGAAGGCCAAAACCAAAAAAAAAAAAGTATAAATTCAGGCCGTTGGAAGAAACAGTTATCAGCATTTGTTCGATGAATGACTCAGTTGAAGGGTGTGCAAATGCTTCCACTTTTGGCTTACTTTTATGCAGCAAACCAAATAAATCAAGTGATGCAAACGCTGAAAAAGAAAATAATTAAATTTTTTTTTTTTTCATCTCAGAGACATAACACATAAGTCGCACTGGGCTTAGAGCAAGCCCATTTGTACGTACTTATTTACGCTCTTCATCATAAATGCAAGTGTTAGAAGTTAGTAAAACGTCTACACCAGCACAAAGAGAGCGTATAAAGCAAATAAAAACAAAGAAAATTTATAGCTACATAACATAAACAAATTAAACAAGACTAGACTAGATAATATAAAAATTAATACAGATTTCAAATGAGATAAATAATAGAAAAAAAAATCAAGTATGTGAAGCACTGGTTTTACGCTTTTGTTTCAAACTATTTTTGCTAATGTTAAAATCAATAAGTAAATGATTTCAATTAAATAGTCTACTCATGCGCGATACCGGCTCATGCATGCCATAATTGGTTCTGTGATGGGGGCAGTGAATTAACTCTAAATTACGTAAGTGGTGAGATCCTCCGCGGTAGTTAAAACCTATGGACGAGAGCAAGTAAGGAGCATCAATATAACCAGCAATGAGCTGATGGATAAATATTAGATCATTGTTGATACGTCTTTGGGAAAGGGTTTGCAAGCTTAAAAGCTGAATACGGTGCTCATACGGAGGCAGATTAAAAGGATCCTCCCAAGGAAGACCTTTCAGAGCAAATCGTATAAATTTATGTTGAACTGCCTCAATACGAGACTTATGAATTTCATAAAGTGGAGACCAGACTTGAGATGCATACTCCAGATGAGGACGAACATAACAGTTATACAAAGATAGTGTTACACAAGGATCATTAAATTCTTTTGCCCATCTTTTTATAAAACCTAGCATAGAGTTTGCTTTCCTTACAATTGAGCTAATGTGCTCATTAAATTCGAGGTTAACATTAAAGTAAACACCAAGGTCTCGAAAACTTGAAACATTACATAATAAATGACCAGGCATCGAATACACAGCTTTACAAGGTTCCCGTTTTTCGAGAAAGTCATAGTTTGGCATTTGGAGGGGTTGAGACTAAGGCCATTCTTACTGCACCATATTACAAAACTATCGATATCTTTTTGAAGAAGTACGCGATCAGTAGCATTCATAATGGATTTAAAAATTTTCATATCGTCTGCGAAAATCAAAATTTTACTATAAGAAATGCATGAGGCCACATCATTGATTGCGACAATGAAAAGTAAAGGTCCAAGGTGACTGCCTTGTGGCACACCCGACAGGGCAATAAAAGTGTTCGAAAAGCAGTTACGAAATTTAACTTGATAAGTTCTATTCTGCAGATAGGAACAAATCCATATAATAAATGCAGTGGGAAAACCAAATGCCTTAAGTTTATATAATATAACATCATGAGAAAGTTGATCGAATGCTTTGGAAAAGTCAGTATAAATACAATCGAGTTCATACCCTTTTTCAAGAGAGTTGGAACAATTATGATAAAAAGATAGCAGGTTGGTTACCATCAATCTCACACCTCTTGATCTCTATGTTCAAGAAGCGGCAGCAAACAGTGCACTTAGACTAAACCAGTGTAATGTCTGGAAAACCAGCCAAACAGGACACGCACAGATTTTATCAAGATACGCAGATAACAACATCTGCACGGATTACATAACTCCATACCTGGACTTTAAAAAATCCTTCACAACCAACTTCCCCAATAGACAGGATTGGGAGAATGAAACACCTTACCTGGACGAGACGTCTATATCAATCTATACCGACGGTTCAAAAATGGAAGTTGGAACAGGGGCAGGTTTCTTTTCAGAAAGCCTAAAACTTGCCAGTTCTTTCAGACTTCCTAATCACAGCAGCGTCTTCCAAGCCGAGATCTTGGCAGTTACAAACGCTGCAAAACAGGTGTCCATGATGGCGCTATCACATGCTGATATCACTTTTTTCATTGACAGCAATAAAAGCGATTTCTGACACTCTTGTCAAATCAAAGCTTGTTTCTTGCTGTCGCGAAGAGCTAAGGGTTCTTGGCACGCAGCATAACGTTAGACTCTGCTGGGTTCCTGGTCATAGTGGTATACCGGGAAACGAAAAAGCGGACGAACTAGCGAGGAAAGGATCAGCACTTGACCCTTCTCTCATTGATAAATCAATCAGGATCCCACCCTGTGAAATGAAACAGATCATTGGTAACAAAATAATGCGAAAATCCAATGAAAGATGGGAATGCCTAGATTCCTGTGTTACTTCCAGGAAACTATGGCCGAAATATGATAAGAAAAATCTGAAAAGCTGCTATCATTGAATAGACCTTCATTGCGAATGCTTATCAGTATCATAACTGGACATAACCTACTTGGTTATCACAAAAAGAAAATGGGTCTTAGCACCGATGACCTATGCAGAGGATGCAATGACGAAGATGAACATGAGGACACTAGTCACTTCCTTCGTCAATGCCCAGCACTCTGTCATACTAGGAAAAAATTTCTAGGAAATTACTTTTTAAATGAACTAGAAGAATTATCAGACGCTCCAAAAAGCAGCCTGTTAAACTTCACTAAGGCCACAAAATGGTTAAATACTGAACAGACATAAAATCATAGGTTTCTAGGACGTTACAATACGCCAGGGTATCACAATGGATCTACATTGATCTAAGTGTGATGGTAATAAGATCAACCGTCAGCCCATTTTACCTAACCCAACCTAACCTACCGTCGATCTTCTTTGGATAAAACCATGCTGTTGATTGCAAATAATATTTTTTGTGTAAAAAGAGAGGCAGTCACAAACAACTTGTTCAAAGAGCTTATGAATGCATGAGAGGTTGGAAATGGGTCTATAATTTTTGATATCTATCTTTTCACCTTTTTTAAATAAGGTGTGATGAAGGATTTTTTCCAAAGACTAGGAAATACGCCTGATTTCAATGAGAGCCGTCTTTCGAAGGAACCCAATTTATTTCTGGTTAATTAAAATCGCCCAAAAATAATATAAATTTTTCAGAGCTAGACAATTCAACTACATGATCTAAGACCAAAGACAGCTCAGTATAAGCTGAAATAGAACTCTTATGAGGAATGTAAACGTTGACAACATAAATACTATTTGATTGTACGGACAATTTGACACACAATACATCTATTGTCAAGTCGAACGGAAAAGTTATTTGAGAGGACATAAAAGTATTTCTTATAGAAATCAAAGCACCACCACCCACATCTTCTGGCTTTTCATAGTGTCGGTCCTTACGATAAACAGAGAACTCTTGGCTAAAAAGCTCAGTGTCCATATGACTTGAATTAAGCCAGGTTTCTGTGAAAACAAATATGTCATGCGAGAAAATATGAGAGTTTAGGTAGAGATTGGTAATTTTAGTACGAAGCCCTCTTACATTTTGGTAGAAGAGGGTAATTCTACTTAGATTTTTGGAAGAGACTGTGGTTCAGGTACCATCTTATTTTTCTTGCGAACTGAGAACTCTTTTACGAGAGTACCAGTAGGCCAAGATTCAATAGTAAATATAGAATCGGAGAGAGAAGGAGGCGTAACCAACATAAAGGACGAAACAAAACCATTAGCTTTGCTATTTTTATTGCATTTAATAGAGGTAACAGAAAGAATACATTTTTTATCAACCAAATGACGTAAGACATCTTCCGAAGTTATTTCAGGTCTAAGCCTTGAAACAAAAATCGATTTAGGCTTAGGAACCGCTTCCATGAGGTTGCTTGTTCCGAGAGGAACATTTTCGATGGCATCATGTTGG
This sequence comes from Melanostoma scalare, assembly GCA_949752695.1. Lineage (NCBI taxonomy): Eukaryota > Metazoa > Arthropoda > Insecta > Diptera > Syrphidae > Melanostoma > Melanostoma scalare. The sequence continues at coordinate 101,879,020 of OX456984.1, forward strand.
GTCACTGTAACGTCCATTGGCTCAGTAGACTCTGAAATAATCTGTAAACTATCAGACTGAATATTATTTGAGTTGGAATTACTCCTCGATGTTTTTCGCTTTGGAGGAGGAACAGAAGCCTGAATTGTAACTGAACAGCCACGGTTTCTTTTCGAGCTTTTGTTTGAGTTCAATGCTGCACAAGTTGACTGAGCCTTGAGGTCATTCAATTTATCAGTTTTATCAATCGTAGTTTGCTCTAAGTCATCAGTAGAAGTTGATATTTCTGCTGAACTCCAAGGAGAAGAAAAGGTATCTAGACTCGAAACAGACTCACCAAAGACTTTTTGAAGTTCTTCAAAGGCTTTTGAAAGTTTTAAAATATTCAATTTGAAATTGGACATTTTAATAGCTAGTAGATAGAGAGATATCTTTTTGCACTCACGGGAAGTCACCTTTACCCCGATTTGTTACAAGATAGATCAATCGACTAGAATGTTCTTATGGAAATTTTAACGAGTTCCAAAGAACCAGAGCCAAATAACCATAAATAACAAGAGTCTTACATTTTAATGGATATTTCGAACAAAACATCATATATGCCACCTACAAAACAACAGCAAACAGGAAAGACAACACAAGACATTCTGGAGAAGGAAATTGTCATGCAACGAGAGCTTTGCGATAACATTAACTATGCTGTTCTTTCAATTAAACATCAACAAGATATATTCGATTCCAGCCTACAAAAGTTATACAGATACATTGAAAAGTTACCTATATATTCAGCAAAAGAAAGCGGATGAAGAATCCAAACGCCATAATTTAGAAACGGAAAGATTAGGGACTCTAGAGATAAAATCAAAAATCGAATTGAAAAAACGATTGATTCAAATAAAAGAAGAAAGGCTCGAAAAGCTGTAATTCAAAATATGTTTTTTGTTTGTGATCGTGAAATAGTTTATTATTTTTCTTCTTTTTTTCTTTTTCTTATTTGCTGGGATTAAGCTTTTTAAATTAAATTATTCTATTTTTATTACGTCTGATAAGAATTAAAATAAAGCTTAAAGTCAAAGACTATTTCCTTCGCTATCGAGCTTTGCGATTAAGATCTGAATTCTGAAATGAGCTATGTTTTTAAGACACGAGAGGTGACTATGGTGACCTATATTTTGACGATAGCATGCTTGTCACGGCTCAGCTAAGCTCGTCGGATGGGGAGGTTCTTGACTAGTATAAAACACTTATAACTCAATCTCATTAATGACATGCCATGAATAGGAATAGAAAAAAAGAAAGGGGATGAAACTAGTACTCCGTAGCAGACAGACAGAGGAAGCAGACGGATAGAAAGAGAAAAAATGAAGAAACATACACACTAACTTACCTTTGCCACCACCCAGACAAAGGGGCGGACGGACTTGGGCTAGACCGACTTAGGTACAATCTCCAGGTCCAATCCAGGTCCAATCTAATCTAAAGTTGAAGTTATCGCAAATCCGCTTTACTTTCCTTGTACCATACTTATACCTAATTCAATGCAATGAAATATAAAAAAAACCTTAATTTCCTCTGTCTCGTCCAGACAATGGCTCGGTCGGATCAGACTGGTTTACCTTTTGTCATTGGTAATTTCTGGTCATCCCGCCCATGTGTCAAAAGAACACATCCTATGCTATATCCGAGACCCGATTTAAAGAAGACAGCCCCTGCGTAGATTACCAACCATGAAAATACTTGTACGTCTACCGTCAGTCCATGTCTATTTCTTATAGACGGTCTGCCTAGAACCTCCAGCCTCCACACACGAATCGATTTAAGTTTACCACTTCATTTTTCTTTTTGGTAACACCGCGGAAACAAATGATAACTTAGAATGAAAAATCACTTTTCCCATTTCTTTTCTGCTAATTCAGTATACAGGGTGTCCGGTAATTCGTGTTACATACTTTGGGATGTGATTCTTAGTCACAATTAATGTACCGTTTCTCAACTTTGACATCACTTTCTGACAATTTAAAAAAAGACTTACTTTAGTGTACCCTGACCTGTGTTGAATTCGATATCTCTGTCAGTACTAATGATAGAAACCTTATCTTAAATTTAATTTTTTGTAGAAATAAAAACCTTTAAGACTGTATTTAAGTTCAGCTTCATTAGGTTTAGGGTTGCCAGATTTTCAATTTTAAACGGTGTTCAAATTTTCTTCCCGAAACAAAGTTTTGACTTTAAGGTCATTTTTTTGCAGAAAATGCCTGATAAACATAGAGTTTCTTTATTTTTTTTAGATGAACAAAACAATAATAAAGAAAAAACTTAGGAGTAAGTACTCTCAAAAACCCATAGATTTTATGATACTTGAAAAATACAAAATGGGTAAAATTTAAAAAAAAAATAAAAAAAATTTTAGCTTTGAGGTTTGTTTGAATAAAACAATAATATGGGTACTTTTTGTAATTTTTTAAGTGTTTTATACAAATACAATTATAACAAGTGCTCAAAGTGCCCTCCTTCGTTTTGAATGCATGCCTGAGCCCGTTTATGGATTTCATTGTGAATGTTTGCTTTTAGTTTGGGGTATGAATGTTCAATAGGTAAATAAGTCATATAAAAGAAATCTGGCAATACTAAGCCTATGGAAGCTCAACTTAAATAAAGTCTTAAAGATTGTTATTTTTTCAAAATATTAAGTCTATGATTAGGTTTCTATCATTAGTATTGACAGAGATATCGAGTTTAACACAGGTCAGGGTACACCAAACTTAGCCTTTTTTAAATTGTCAAAAAGTGATGTCAAAGTTGAGAAACGGACTTTACTGTATATAAATTTTTTCTTAGAATATGACTAAAAATCACATCCCAAAGTATGTAACACGAATTGCCGAACACCCTGTATATACATACTTATTTATTGTTTGCAATTCAAAAATAAATAAAATTGTTATTATTAATTAATAAAAACACTATTTCCGCCCTTAAACGGTCACTTATTTATGTTATCTATACTCAACCCTGGATATGTTATCTTATATATACGTCTATAAGTATGTGTAACGTTAGTTGTCCCTTGCCTACAATATGCGATGATCTGCCAGCCCACAAAAAACCAAGAGAAACAGGAACCCCCTTTGGGTTCAGTGGGGTACAGGCAAGGTTGTCCTGGGTAGTGAAGTGCCGCAGGCATGCTTGCTCACGCGCGTCACTAGCTCGTCGGTGTCGTGGGATCTTGCACTGCTACCGGACATTCGTTACCTTTTTTCATGCCTAATTTCATCTTTATTTTATTAATTTACTAGCTGTGCCCGCGATTTCGTCCGCGCGGAATAGTGTATTAGTGTATTTAGTAAACTATTGTTATATTATTCTATTTCAGTACATTTTTGCACATGACGCGACGTTCTTACTTTTTCCATCTTTTGTCAAATAAAAAGGTTTTGCGAGTTTGATACACTCATTATGAAAACTTTTATAATGCTGCATCCCAGATGTGTAATTTGTAGCTGTGTACAATTCTAGATTACTCATTATTGGCACTGGAACAGAAACTTGCATCCACTCCTGATAGTTCTAATTAATTGAAAAAATCTATAGGTTTTGATGTGACTTGCTCAGTGTCCATAATATTGTCTACTGATAGACATTGGACAAAATCCCCCAATACGTCAAACATAATTTATTAGTTTATATGGTTATCGATCTCATTAGTCGGCGCCGAAATCGAATTTTCACACAGTCATTACCGATTGCCAATATTTATTTGAAGATCAAGATAGAAATTTCTTTTCAGGTCAACTGTGTAATCGATCATTTGAAAGAAATCACCTCACGGTGAAAAAACTTTTGAAATCGATCCAGTAGTTTCAAGGTGCGTTGCCGTTCCCGTAGCAATATTGGGATACAAAATACAGCCCATGTCCTTTTTCAGGCTCAAGACTATCTCTGCACCAAAATTCATACAAATAGGTTCAATAGTTTGGGCGGTAGATGGTAACAAAGAAAAACAGACAGACGGAGTTGATTTCGGATCTATAATGTTAGTAAGTACTTCCGTTCCCATGGGAATATGGGGATAAATAAAAGTTAATGTTACTTCGAGATAGTGTAGCATTCTAACGGGGAAATAATTCATGAAATCAGTTCAGTATTTTCTAGATTCCCGTTTACGTTTGCGTTCTTGTGGGACAAAATTTCATTTAAATCTGTTCATTAGTTGGGGCGGGAAATGGTAACATAGAGAGGCGAACAGACAGGGCTACTTTTGCATTTATAATATTAGTGAAGACTGGTTCCCGTGGGAATATTCGAATGAAATGTAACCTATGTCCTTCTCCAGGTTCTAGATCAGCTCTGTATAAAATTTCATTTAAATTGGTTCTGTTGCTTGGGCGATAGATGGTAACATAGAAAGAAAAACAGACAGAGCTTCTTTCGCAATTATTATGTTAGTAAGAACTCCGATTTCCGTAGGAATATGGGGATGAATTAATTTTTAAGTTACTCGGGGATAATGTAGCATTCTAAAGGTGGAAGAATTTTCGAAATCGGTGCTGTAACTTCTAAGTTCCCGTATACGTTCCCGCACCCGTGGTAATATAGGGATAACATATACAGCATATGTCCTTTCTCAGTTTCTAGACTATCTCTGTACAAAATTTCATTTAAATCTGTTCATTAGTTGGGCGGGAAATGGTAACATAGAGAGGCGAACAGACAGGGCTACTTTTGCATTTATAATATTAGTGAAGACTGGTTCCCGTGGGAATATTCGAATGACATGTATCCTATGTCCTTCTTCAGGTTCTAGATCATCTCTGTATAAAATTTCATTTAAATCGGTTCTGTAGCTTGGGCGATAGATGGTAACATAGAAAGAAAAACAGACAGAGCTTCTTTCGCAATTATTATGTTAGTAAGAACTCCGATTCCCGTAGGAATATGGGGATGAACTAATTTTTAAGTTACTCGGGGATAATGTAGCATTCTAACGGTGGAAGAATTTTCGAAAACGGTGCTGTAACTTCTAAGTTCCCGTATACGTTCCCGCTCCCGTGGGAATTAAGGGATAAAATATATAGCCTATGTCCTTCCTCAGGCTCGAGACTGTCTCTGTACAAAATTTCATATCAATCAGTGTAGTAGTTCGGGCGGGAGATAACATAGAAAGTCGGACAGACAGAGTGGCTTTCACATTTATAATATTAGTAAGGATTGAGAACCACATACAAAAATATCCTAAACACCTTTCTAAAGCTTGACTTAAAGATTTCTCTCTATGCTCGAATCTCTTACTGGGAAACCATGGGATGTAATTTGGTTCCCTTTTGCGTACCCTCCCTCAGTCAACCATTTAAATAAAATAGTGACCATCCTTGGCTAACGCCTCGCAAAAGTTTATGGCGAAAGCCCCTTATTCAAGGCCGAGTAATTAGTTAAAATATACTCACTTTCCGTCGATTACGACTCATTGTTATACTCCCCCTTTAGCACTCAAAAATTTCTAACAATCCATTCTGAGTAGATACTTCCACTTATAAAACATAATTCAGATAAGAGCGGTTCAATATTTCACACTTCAAAGTAACTATGTCATTACATATTTTATTTCAACTCGACTTATTCTATAACCAAATACATATATAACCCGCCTTAATTTAACTCTGCAGTATTCTTAATTTTAACCTGTCTTAATTGTTCATTTTAATTATTCATTTGTGTGTGTGCTTACGTTTGAGCACTTTTATATTGGGCTTTTTTTTTTTCTTACATTAGATATCACTCAATAGTCAATAATCATGCTTAATCTTTTCTTTGTTTACGTTATTGTTCTCATACTTTCTCTTTAATAAATTATGCTCACTTTCTCAATTTATACCATTTATCAATTTTAGACTAAAAAGATCTCTTAACTCTTAAGATCTCCTTGGAGTATTTAAATCAAAAAATTTATATACAAATATGTCAACAAAAGCAATGATTGTTCAAATTTAAAGAATGGTTTGACTTACCGAATTTTATTTTACATAGTTCGTTTGTTTTGTATTCTTTTATGCGGGTTTATCGTTTCTACGATACTTTTGATGGCATTTCTTTCATAACCTGAGCAGTTATTAGATCGTACCCAGGTGATTTTTTGTTCGATAGTTGATTTCGACACACACTTTTTATTTCTTTGAGTGTGACAATTGGTATGTCAACTTCAGCGCCTTTATCAATAAAGTGTATGCTGTTTTCAGATGTATTTGCTGGGAAGGGCTTAAAAACATTCGGAAGATGTTCTGCAAACAGGTTAGCTTTTTCTTTCGGATTTCCGATCCAATTCCCGTTTAGAGATCTTATTGGCGGGTTTTGTAACTGCGGTCTTTTCAGGTGCTTAGCTGCTTTCCAGAGCGAATAATCGGTTGAAGCATCAGTCGTATAATTTTTCAGGAATCTACTTAATGAATCATTTTTGAATTTGTAGATTTGTTTTTTCCGTTCGTTGCTTACCCGGTTAAACGCTGTTTTGTCGTCTGGAAATCTAGTATTTTGCCATTTTCTTCGAGCTCTTCTCTTCTCCAATATCAACTCTCTTATCTCGGCAGTGTATTTTGTTTCAGGGGGTGAATAAGTCAATCCTGGCAGCCATACGATCTTATGTAGGTTTTGATCAGTCCAATTGGGACAACAACCTCGCCTTGATCCTCGGTGCGTTAAGATCGTCCGTACACTCGGCCATCGGCGTTTCGCCACAAGAAGCCTTGTTTGGACAAAGCAAGCTAGAACATGGATCAGATAACGAATTGCTCTAGAGATTGAGGAGTGTAAATAGCCCCGAATTCGATATTTTACCAAAAAGAACGAAAATGAACATGCTTCACAACCGCATAAAAGACTCTTTAGAACGCGCTCATAACATTTATGAAAAGACGTATGATACTCGTAGCAAAACTGGACAAGGTGTTTTGAAGCGCAACTTCATTTTAAGCGATAAATCGAAAAAAGAAATGCGAAGCTATGTCCTAAATTTGTCCAAGCCAAAATCAAAACAGTTGTAAGCAACAGCCTATATGAATTAGAGGACTTGAAAGGAAATCCATTAGGGATTATACATGCCAAGGATACTCGTTCCTAAGAGAAAGGCACTTGACTAAAATGCAATAGGATGGATTCAGACGGAGGTCCTCGTTGCCATTTCATTTTTATGCTTTAATAAATTATAAAAGTTTAATGTTGTGTAGGGACCAGCTTTTTGAGTAACATTCACATTTTGCAATTACGATACAATTTAAATTTTGTCGCTGAACACATCAAAAAAATAAAAAAAACATCACCCACTGGATGTTACCTAAGCGATCTGGAATTCCATGCTATGTACGAAATTTCGAACATGTAAATGACAGTTCGTATCAAACTGACTCATCTGTCTCTAACAAAAAAAAAAAGCATCCATCTGCTTCCACGTTTCTTTTTTTCGATTTACACCCTCACCGAGTGCAGTCAAGTCTAGCTCTCCATAGAAAAAGAAAAAACTTCCATTAGACTAAAGAACTAAAGACGTTTTTATATAAAGGAATATAATAAAACTCCAAGTCACCGCCATCAAAACGACAGCTGAGGTAAGACCTCCTACCCACAAGGTTTATTCGCTTAATTGACGTGATCGCTGACACACGATCACGTCCAAAACGTCGAGGCATTTTTCTTATGTCACCAGAGTTTTTATTCCACGCCGAAGTTCCTACTCCACCTGTTTCGAACTTCGACACCTATAAATCATCCAGCAGTGCACAGGGTAACCCAACGATTGAATGTGCAATTCACTACCCCGAGTTCACATCCTAATAAGCTAATCCAAGTGGCCTTTCTAATCCAGTGCGTATTAAGTGGAGCTTTTTCGGTGACGACAGCCGCAACTTAATTATTTATAATTTGAACATACATATATTTTTTTTTCGCGTGAACTTGAAGCGATTTTGAGTTAAGAGAAAAGAGATCATTATAAGATAATAGAACGTTGAAACAATTCAAGGAGTGAAAGTAAATAGAATTTTTTTTGAAGTAGTGCAAGGTCATTGGTATCGCATATCAAGCTCAATTTGGATATAAAATTCATTTACATTTACGTATGTCCATTAAAATTAAAAGATTTCTTTTTATTATTCCGTTGCTATAACATTGTCAATGATAACTTAGGTCACTTCACATCGAGTTGAATTATAAATAAATATCTAAATATGAAAAATACTCCATACATAGTCCATGGAAACCTAGTTTCTTTCACTACTTTGGTCTTATTGTGCTTTTACTGTCTTATGACCACTCTTGTTCTTTTCGTGTACAAAGAACCTAACTATATATTTTGTCTTTCCTTTGTTTCACTTAGGTAAATAACTCTAACTGGTAGTATAAGTATGTAGCTGGATATTGTAACTAAATGAAATCCAAAAACGGGCTCTGGCATGCATTCAAAACGAAGGAGGACACTTTGAGCACTTGTTATAATTATATTTGTATAAAATAAATAAAAAAAATACTAAAAGTACCCATATTATTGTTTCATTCAAACCAACCTTAAAGCTAAACATTTTTTTAAATAATTTTTTTTGAATTTTACCCGTTTGGTATTTTTTTAAACATCATAAAATGTATGGGTTTTTGAGTGCACTTATTACTAAGTTTTTTTTTCATTATTGTTTTGTTCATCTGTAAAAAATAAAGAAATTCTATGTTTATCAGGTATTTTCTGAAAAAAATGACCTCAAAGTCAAAACCTTGCTTGGGGAAAAAAATTTGAACACCATTTAAATTAGAAAATCTGGCAACCCTAAGTCTATAGGAGCTCAACTAAAATACAGTTTTAAAGATTATTATTTTTACAAGAAATGTAGTCTAAGATTAAGTCTTTATCATCAGTATTGACAGAGATATCGAATTTAACACAGGTAAGGGTACAACAAAGTTATCCTTTTTTTTAAATTGTCTAAAAGTGATGTCAAAGTTGAGAAACGGACTTTACTATAGAACAGACAACTGCATGAGTGCAATCATTTGCGCTTTCGAATCATCATCAAGTGTGATGCTTGTGGAAAAAGTACACAACTTCGTGAATACAAGCCTTCGCATTGCTTGTTCCCATGAATGATGAATGAGCGGACCATTGAAACTCAAACAGGTACACCCAGTGTGGCCAATTTTGCATTTTTCATGCTAGATTTAGCATTATTATTTTGCTTTTAGCATTCTTTTTTGATGAAATAATGCTAGCATTTTTTTAGCACTATATCATGACTTGCCATTAATTCGGTAATAATGCAAGTTGAATTGAAAGATAGTTTAATAAAATTAAAACAAACGGAGTTAGGTGTGATCCACCCTTAAACACAACATTCAACAAAATTGGCTATGAACATAGCCACTCAACGAATTCAGCAAGCTAACAATCAACCTTTCAAACACAATAATATAAATATGAAGACCTATCAAACTTTGCTATATTTTATTTGGTTTTGCCGATATCTAATGCTGCTGTGGAGAGATTTTTCAGCTTCATGAACTTAGTAATATACCAACGGAGAAACAGAATGAAAATAAACATGCTTCATAGTATTCTTCTTATCAGAGACAGTGTTAACACCTCGCACCGACACGCGCGATCATAATGTGCAAACTATGCATAACGGCGCATTATGAGTTCCCACGATTGGTGGTCTGATATTCACCAATCGTGGGATTACAAACAGCGCATGGAGGTGAACGCACCAACACCATCGAGGTCGCTGACTGAGCGAATCACCATCAACCAGCAATGCACGCCGTTAGGTGTAATTCGAGGGAATTAGGTTCAAGTAAGATAGTTCTGTTGGAACCCCCGAAGCATATACTTGTCAATAAATCGTTATTAAATTAACTCGTTGTATTCTTAGTAAGTCGAACCGTTGGGCCAACCCCTGGTGTTCGGGTTTTTTTTTTTTTATTAAAACGGACTCGCGATCCGTTTACTGGTGCCCGAGCAGGGACTGGCAAACTGCATCCATTTCGCCTAGGAATCAATGCCAAGCTTAGTACGCTTCTGCGAAGTGAACGCAACTATTACCATGGGAACAAAATTTGCTATTCTTTACTTGAGCATAAACATTTCGCATAACCATGGGAACATGCGGATATTCCAAATGGCTAAAGGACGTGGTGTGAAGTTGTTCGTGCCATTAGTAGGACTCCTTAAAAGTCCAAACGGGATTACACGACACTTCCATGCCAGATCTCCTTTTTTGAACTCTTCGCGACCTGAACGCGATATACCCAACGCGATATACCCAACGCGAAAAAAATAAAATATTTTTTTACTTTTTTCAGAAAAATTCCGAAAGAAAGAAAACTAAAAGACATGTTCATATTGTAAGTGAAAAATAGAACAGAACAAAAAATCACTAACTTCAAAAAATAAATCTAGAAATAAGGAAAAAGTCCTGTGAAGAAATCAAATCTGTGCAAAAGAAAAGAATCTGTGCAAAAGTGTGTGAGTGTGTGTGTGTCTAAGTGAATTAAAAAAAAACAAGGAAAAAGAAATAACGCCTGTGATACATTAATAATAACCCCTGTGTCTGGATATTATTCTGAAGGACTATGAAATAGTCAAAACGAGGCCCCTGTATATGGCTATATTGCAGCACATTCGGGAAAAGGTTAGGGGTGCCGCTGACGCTGCGTTGAGTAGTTATAATATATTTGACGGTGATTGGCTCGAGATAAAATCTTGTTTGTCACTGCAACAAACGAGATTTACAGACAAACAGACAAACGAGATTAACGGACTCTCGAGCACCAATTGAACCAGCTGGTTTAGAAAATAACCAAGCTGGACGAATTTAACCATAATCTCTCATTGATGGCTAACAAGATTAAGACGGAATCATACAGCGAGGAAACCATCAGAGCTATTATGGAAACGTATAGAAATAGGGCTCTGGATATTTTCGTGAGAGGCCTTAATGGCGACATCTCAAAGATGCTTATGATTCAAAGACCCCAAACACTTCCGGATGCATATTCTGTCTGTTTGGAGATACAGAATCTCAACTACAGGAATCATTTCATCCACTCTCCCTCTTCTTTTAATTCCATCACAGCTCCAATGAACCAGAGCTTCAGGAGCCCGGACTATAAACCTTATTTACCTCCGAGAAAGCCCCAACAGGGTTTTATGGGGAGAAATAATCGGTTTATGCCAGGCTCCCGTCAAGGAGGTATAGCTCCGCCGAGGCCTGGACCAAAGCCATTAGAAAAAATGGACATTGACCAGTCTATCAAGAGCAAACAGGTAAATTAGGTGAATAGCCCTAAGAATGGGAACCCATTCAAGCGAAGGGCGATGTCCGATAACTATCCGAACAAGCAGCAACGCTTGTATCACATCGAAATGAGAGATGAGGTTGACCTGCCTAGAGGAATACCTCACTTCCGCTGAAGATGCAACCGAAGTGCAGCTAAATTTTATGACAGAGGGCCATCCAGCGTTCCATACTTAGAGTATGTAACCAAGGATGGGGTAGTGTTGAAGTTTCTTGTTGATACGGGGGCCAACAAGAACTTCATAAGTTCCAAAATAAGCTGGCCCTCAACCCTACTTGAGAAACCTGTCTCTGTAAAATTGGCCGCTGGCCAAATACTTATATCAGAATATGTGGAAGGGCGATTCTTTTCTAAAGTCGGTAATGATGCTTCAAAAAAATTCTTTATCTTGCCTGGGCTTGACTCCTTCGATGGCATCATTGGAGATGACACCCTCAAAGAATTGGAGGCTGTCATCGATAGGAAGAACAATGTGCTAACGATAAAACCAGGTATCGAAATTCCATTGAAGACAAAAGTATCACACCAAGTAAATGTTGTTTGTAGGGAAGATCTGCCGTGTAAAATTAGACAAGGTTTAGAGTCTTTAGTCCAAAAATACGAATCGCTCTCTGGACCTATCAATGTGAACGAAATAATTGACACGTCCGTCAGTTCAAGCTGAAATAAAAACAAGAACAGACGAGGCAATATATACCAAGAACTATCCGTATCCATCATGTCTGAGGGGAGTAGTAGAGGAAGAGATAGAAAAACTTCTAGAAGAAGGGATTATAAGGCCTTCTAAAAGTCCTTACAATTCCCCTATTTGGGTTGTTCCTAAAAAACCCAAACCTAATGGTGAGAAGCAATACCGAATGGTTATTGACTATAAAAGACTCAATAACGTGACCATTTCAGACTCATATCCCATACCGGATATAAATGCTACTCTCGCTAGCTTGGGGAACGACAAGTATTTTACGACCCTAGACCTGACTTCGGCATTTCACCAAATCCCAATGAAACGCTCGGACATTCCCAAGACAGCTTTTTCTACCATGAATGGCAAGTATGAATTCCTAAGACTGCCATTCGGTCTCAAAAACGCACCAGCCATATTTCATCGTATGATTGATGATGTGCTCAAACCTTTTATAGGAAAGATATGTTATGTATATATCGATGACATAATAGTCTTTAGCAAGGATGAAGAACAACACTTGCCAAATCTCAATATGGTCCTTAAAAGGCTTGATGAAGCACATCTGAAGGTGAACCTTGAGAAAACCCATTTCATGGACATTACTGTGGAGTTTCTCGGGTACGTTATAATGGCTGATGGTGTATTACCTGACAAGAAAAAAATCAAGGCTGTTCAGAACATACAACCCCCAGACAATCTAAAGGAACAGATTGTTGAGCACTTGTTATAACTGTATTTGTATAAAATACATAAAAAAAACTACTAAATGTGCCCATATTATTGTTTTATTAAAACAAACCTCAAATTTAAAAATCTTTTTTTTTTTTTTTTAATTTTACCCATTTTGTATTTTTTCAAATATCATAAAATGTATCGGTTTCTAAGTGAACTTAACGCTGATTTTTTTTTTTATTTTTGTTTAGTTCATCTGTTAAAATCAAAGAAATTCTATGTTTACCAGGCATTTTCTGCAAAAAAATGACCTCAAAGTCAAAACTTTGTTTCGGGAATAAAATTTGAACAGCACTTAAAATTAAAAATCTGGCTACCCTTAACCTGTGAAAGCTAAACTTAAATACAGTCTTAAAGGTTGTTATTTCTACAAAAAATTAAGACTATGATTAGGTCTCTACCATTAGTATTGACAGAGATATCGAATTTAACATAGGTCATAGTACAACAAAGTTAGCCTTTTCTTAAATTGTCAAAAAGTGATGTCAAAGTTGAGAATTGAGCTTTACTGTACAACATTTTTTTTCTTAGAATATGACCAAGAATCACACCCCAAAGGATAATACACGACGTACGGAACACCCTGTATAACAAGTTATGTTCATTCAAGCAGTAATACATAACAAAAATGCCATATACTCAATTATTGTCTATGACATTATGAGAATGAAATTACTTTATGAGAAATATTATGAAAGAAAATCACATTTCATGTCAAAACAGATAAATATATAAAAAATCTATTTCATTGAACACATATGTATGTCATGTAATACATCATATAAAATCAATTAATGAAAAAAAGGGGTGAATATCACCTATCATACAAATGAAAAATCATTAACATATACTAACGTAATATAATATTTTCTTTTAATTCATATTTTGATTAAGGTATTATGTTAATACCTTAAAGTCATAACCATTTCTTCATACAGCACTATGTACATATATTAATTTGTCTAAATATATTAATAAAATTTATATTCATAGCTCTATGATACACCTAGCTAATGTTCTTGAGTTTCAGATAATCCTTATATTGTACATTGTTATATTAAACCATTGTTATAAATTTAGATTATATAGCTTATTATCCCTAACGGCCGTACAAGGCTTCACTATCATCGAGTACCAGTCCCCGATGGTGACAATCAAAGAAGGACCAAGGTGGATTATCGATGGACACTTCAAACTAGTGCACATGATCCGACTGGATGGATTTCAAGACCTGCTGAACAGTATGACATTGGCTGTTGAAGGTGGAATCACTCAGCCTACAAAGAAGATCGTCGCACACCATCACCTTACTCAGCTTCATGAACGTATCGACATACTGAAAGGAAGAAGCCATAGAAGACAAAGGTCAATTAACTGGATCGGTTCTGCATGGAAATGGCTGGCCGGTAACCCCGACGCAGCCGATTGGGATAAAGTGCTTAAGAGCGAGAATGACATAGTAGCCAACAATAATCAGCAATACAAAATAAATGAGAGGGTCCTTAGAATAACAGAGGACATCACGCAAAAGATCAACTGGGTTATTAACAGTACTGCCAACCAAGTGTTATCATCTAATAGAGCTATCCATGAACAAAACATTAAGGTAGAGGCCCTACAATTTGGTAAACCATCAGTCTACGAACGACTCCATCCTACTATACGTACTCTCTATGCCTAAAGTTAGCGGAATTGAGTCTACTCAACCTATATATGTATTTCCAGAGCATCAGGAATGCTATTTACATAATCCTTAAGAAATTTTGCAATCCTTAAACCTGCTTTTGTACATAGTGTTAGTGGAACATTGAATCTCGAGTTAATGTTACTTCAATATTTTTTTGTATCTACAGTCAAACCTGGATAAGCGAGAGTTCAAGGGAGCACAATCTCATTCTCGCTTATAGAGGTTTCTCACTAACCCGATTTTCTCGCTAATGCAGGTACATGGGTAGCGTTTCTCACTTATAGAGGAAAAATAGAGAATTTTCCGTTTTGACATGATGCAGAACTGAACTTTCCTTCGCAATTGATAATCATAAACTGAGTAAGTCCGACAAACAGGACGGTACACAGGGACACGTGTCCATTCGAAAAGAATGCGATAAAATAACAAAAAAATTTTAGTTCCACGAAATAGAATGGGTACAATATTGACGAGAAAACAATACAAAAACAATGGAAGAATGGTCAATGAGGGAAAAACGACTCTCTCTTACAGAAGTTTCTGTTTCTCGATAATAGAGGTTTTGGAAGCTTAAAATGTCGGGTCCTGGCTATTACTCTCATTTATAGAGTTTTCTCACTTATCCAGTTCTCACTTATCCAGGTTTGACTGTATATGTTTCGCTTCTAACCTTAAACTCCATAAGTATTAAGGAGGGCCACATTTTCTTATAAGACTTGCGTAATAGACTAAAAAATGTGCTTTAGTTTTAAGGGGTCCATATAGCTGCACATACATATTGTTGTGTTCGGTAACTCATAATTTCAAAATGTTGAAATCTGCGTCAGAGTATCTATTTTTTAAAAGAATGTCTAATATTTTCACTCGGACGACTAAAATCTTCCAGTTTGGATTTGATTTTGGAACTTTATCTTTATCTTTATCTTTATTTCATCTACTTATATAAATTGACATGACGCTTCAAGAAGTATATCTTTTGATAAGCGTTAATATGTAACTACAAAAATTTTTTAACATTAATAAATTAAGAATGTATACAGATGACACAATTATTATATACATATATTAAAAAAAAAAAAATCAAAAATATAAAATTAAAAGAATTTTTTTTTTTTACTAAGCATTTAATTATTTAGCAAACGTTGTGAGATATGAGAAAACAATTTTATATGAAAATCTTTTGTTGAGTTTGTTCTTTGTAATTCATATGGAAGATCATTCCATAATTTAATGGCTTTGACAAAATAAGATCGCTCTCCTATAATGTGTGTAAAACTGTGCACGTTTAGTTTGAGGCCTCTAGGTGACTGTGAAAAGTTTAGATTTTCAAATAAATACTGTGGACATTTGTTGTATATATAATGAAGCTTTGTAATGGTTCTGAACTCATAATATTCATCAAGGCTTATCCGAAACAAAGATCTTTCATGTTGAGACACACTTACATACCTTGGTAAGCCATGAATGTATCTCAAGCAATCATTAAACGCAACTTTAATTACGTTTACATACAGAGTCTAGACACGGATACACATTGATATTGTAAACAAAGAAAGGAAGTATAAGGCTTTTAACGAGGTGTATTTTCATATCTTGACAGAGCATACGTGAAGAGGCTCTTAACTTGCGCAAGGCGGTATAGATTTTCTTGTTAGTGTCCGCAGTGGCATTACAGCAGCTCATTCTCTGGTTTATTTTAAATCCTAGATATTTAACACAATCCACATAAGGAATACGAATGCCGTTTACAACTAGAGGAGGAACATTTGTGGGGCATATTTCCGTTCTAGAACATACAATGCCCAAAGACTTGACTGGGTTTAAAAATAAATGATTTGTGTTTGACCAATTTTGTATATTGAATAAATCTTCATTAATTCTCGTAACACAATCTTCAATCAAACCTAATTTTCTATTAAGATATATAACAACATCATCAGCATAAAGATGAATGTTACAATTATCTATAATATCAGGGAGGTCATTAATGAATAAAGAAAACAATAGTGGTCCTAATACAGATCCTTGTGTGACACCCTTATTGACCAAACATGGAGTAGAGATACCTAGATTAGTTTGCACTGTATGGTAACGGTTACTTAGATAGTGATGAACCAATTTAAGGGCTGTGTCAGAAAATTGAAAATTTTCTTTTAGTTTTTGAAAAAGAACCTGATGATTAATGGAGTCAAAAGCCTTTGAAAAATCTAACAATGCCATTATACATATTTCACCCTTGTCCATTGACTTTCTCACATCAGTGGTAACTTTCATCACTGCTGATTCACAGCTATGTTTTTTACGAAATCCGGATTGCCATTTTGAGAGTTGGTTGCGTAAGTCTAAATGATCCTGAATCTGCTGAGCCAATATTTTTTCGAATACTTTGGATAAATAGGGCAGTATGCTTATGGGACCGAATTCTGAACTATTAGTTGGGTTTGTTTTTTTTGGTATTGGAACAATCTTTGCATACTTCCAGGCTTCCGGGAAACTACAACTATAGATACAGTAATTGAAAACGTGAACTATATATGGAAGAAGCAAAGGCAGAATAAATTTAACGAATTTTGGAGTTACATTATCCATTCCTGCTGCATTGGATTTGACCGAACGAACAGCCCACTCAACGTTAACATTGCTAACACAACTGAAAGAAAATTCAGAGTCAGAAGAACTGGGACCACTAAGGTCCGGTGGTGATGAGTCCGATGAAGTCGGAATCAAAGCTAAAGCCATCTCTACAGGACCAAAAGAACAGCTAGGGCTTTCTTTTGAAACCACTCCTACTTCCTTTAAATTATTCCATAAGGTTTTGGTGTTTAGTGTTGGATGCAGAAGTTTCTGGAAGTAGGAACGTTTATTTGAACGAATAAGTGTTGTAACATTATTACGTGCATGAACGTATTATAACTTATTATATTCTGAAGGTGTTCTTTTAAATCTCCTATAAAAACGCTCCCTTTCCTTAATCAGTAATTTTATCTGCGTTGTGAACCATGGACAAGTTTTAGGTTTCAAAACTTTTGTTACTATAGGTACATAGATTTCATACAGCACAGTAGTAACTCTATTTAACAAATTAACTTTGGTATCAATACTAGACGCCATATAAATTTCATTCAAACTTAAAACATTAGTGTTAATAAGTATAGGTTCAAGTTCTACGTTGCGATAAGATCTGTACCTTAAGATGCGTTCCTGTGGACCTGACATTAGTTTTAAATCGAGTGAACAATAGAGAAGATCATGAATAAAATCTGAAGTTAGTCTAACTTGATCGTTTTTAATTACTTTTTGTATTGAGTTTATCAAAAACATGTCAATAAGTGATGGGTTTCATTCAGACTGAAAACATGTAGGCCACTTTTCATTTATAACACTAAATCCATTTTTTTTACAGAAAAATTTAAATAGTCTTAGAGCAGTAGAGTTTTCAAGATAATTAACATTAAAATCTCCACCAATCAGGATAGTATTATATTTTGAGCTAAGCATATCTAAGGTTTCCTCAAGCTCAATCTAGTTATCTTCCTTAAATGTACATGGTGGGCAGTAAACAGTAATAAGCAGACACTTTTCTACGTCACTGCCTATTTCAACACATAAAAACTCTATTTCAGACTGGGTGGCAGTATAGACAAGTTTTGGTGCTAAGCTATCTCTAGTATATATACATACACCTCCTCCGATTCTATCCTTCCGATCGCTACGGTACAATGAGTATCCAGGAACAGCAACAAGTCTTGACGAAATGCTATTGTTTAACCAGGATTCAGACACCATTACAACATCCAATTTTGATGTACTAAACGTTTCATATAAAATTGTATACTTTGAGCTAAGACTACCAGCATTTAAATGACAGACATTAATACCATTACAAGAACTACACATTACATTGAGAACAGATCTTATTATGAATTAATAACGCTATAGAAAATTATTTAAAATAAATTTCATCAATAACTGAGCTAAGCAAAAATAAGAAAAAAATAAATAATTAGCAAAATTTTAGAATACAGATAAGTATTGAAAAAGTATTAAATAAAACTAAAAATTGAAAAAGATTAAAAATAAATTGGCATCACTTACAAAAGTTTACAAAAGGAAAAGAAAAATTAAAATAAAGTGGGATCACCTATTCATTTAACAAGCTCACTGCATCGCCGCCGCGCCGCCGTCAACGTCACTCTCAGGATTATTAATTATGTTTACTTCTCGTTCCTTATTGCAGATCATGTCAAGTGAAAGAAGGGTGTCAATAAAGACCGGCTTACAAGTTGGTGTTTCTCTTACAAACACTTTTCCATCTCGGGTAAACACAGAATGAATTAGGTGGTTTCGTCTTTGCTTATTGGCATTTGTGGACAATTTATGGTTCTGTTTTGTCAAACATTCATAAATTCGTACAAATTTGTTGCTTTCAAAGCCCATATCACGGAGAGTAATTGATCTTTTGTTTGCTTTAAGGTAATTCGCAGCCGCAATGAAGAGAGATCGTTTTAATTGTGCGTGCTGTAATTTAACAGTAATAGGGCTGCTTGAAGTTTTCTTTACAGGTTTTGTGCGGAAAATATGTGTGGGTTTAACTACAGGCTGATTAAGTACATTGCACATCTGTGAGAATATTCCATTAAGGTTTTCGTTTTGGACATAGGGGATTCCGTGAATAACCATGTCTCCGGAGATCTGTTGACGTGTGAGAAAGTCAATTTGTTTTTTAAGGCTGTTTTCGTTTTCATAACTATTTGCCTCTAGAGCAGCAAGTCTTCCATGAAAAGTGTTAATGTTGTTGTCTTCCTTTTCCAGCTCCATAATTTTGCTGTTGCATGTAAATATTGCTAAATTCATAGAAGTACATCGTTCATTGAGTTTTTGTTCAACGGCTTTGATTTTAGCTTCGAATTGCAATTCTAATGCATTGATGCTATCAGATAAGCTTTTATGAGCCTGAGCAATTTCAGTTTTCAGCTGCGACACAATGGAATCTGTCAGTTCTTTCGTTAGTGTTTTGAAGCGACTATCCAATTTATCCCATAATTTTACTGTTGTCGATGACGACAAAGGAGATCCACATATGGGTGGGGCAGAGCAAGGTTTATCCACCGCAGATCGTAGTTTTCTTTGTTTGTCACATTCACTTGTGTTAGACATTTTAACGTTTTTGGTGCTATTTTCAATTGACTAGTTAAACACTTCGATAAAAATATGTTTGTATTTGAAACGTTTACAAGAAAATCTATTTTATTTAAACTTTCTAGCTTTAAAAACTTAAATAACAAATTAAAATTTGAAGAGCTCAAATTACACGTCTATACGACAATCGACATGGTTGCCATGCAACGAACTAGGTCTCCAACAATAGGAAGAATAGATTAGATAGATTTAAGTAATTTGTATTCAATATTTTATAAAACAATTAATAGTAGGTATACAATATCAGATATGGCATGGCATTGCCGTCTGCCAGATTGACAAATAATTATATAAGTTTGATTACATTTAACAGACTCAAAATTGCAAGTAGTAAAGCAAATATAAATTTAAAAAGATCACATAATAAGTAATACAACAACAACAAAAAAATAAAAGCATGATGTACAAAATACATTCAGACTTGAATTTATTTAATCAAACTTATTTATTTAAAAGAGAAAATTCATTAATTATCAAATTTACAGCGAAAGTTAAATACCAAGCGAACGATGTGCAAGCCAAACTATCCATGGTGACCGCTGAGATCTTGTTCGACTTTCTTGCAATGTGTTTTTTATGTACATCTCGATTATTTCAGTCTCACTCTTCTCCTTCTTACTTTTTGTCAGAGCTGCCACTTTACAAATCTCAAACATCCTGCCCGGCTGAACGTCGCGAATTGAGGCATGCTTCCACATGAACTAAAAGAGTGTGCAATTGGTCATAATAAATTGATTGGGTACCAACAACTCGAAGCAAATGCTTCTTTGCGGATTTGACTGCCGCTTCCCACAGTCCGCCATGATGTGGGGTACCAGGTGGGATAAAATGCCATGTCGTTCCTCTTTTTGCCAAATGTTGTTGTGCATGTGTACCTTGCCAAGCTGCCAAATCTTCCTTCAATATTCGATTTCCGCCAACAAAAGCGGTGCCATTGTCGCTTTGTAGATCTGTGCACGGACCACGTGGGCTTACAAAGCGAGTGCAAAGGTTTATAAAAGCCTCTGAAGATAAGTTTTCTGCCAATTCAATGTGAACGGCCTTGGTCGCCATACATACAAAAATCGCCACAAAAGTTTTCTTAACGGTACGCACATTTTTCGAGCCAATTCGAATATGGAATGGACCACAATAATCCAAACCAGAAACTGCAAATGGTGATGTTGGGGTTACGCGGGCCTTCGGCAACGATGCCATGCGTTGAGTCATCATTTGATGTTGTTCTGTAACGAAAGGACGTTAATTCTTATATATCACCTTTTGGTCACGCAAATAAATACAAAGAAAAAATCAAATTTTGATTAATTTGTTTATTTTAAAAAAGTTTTCGGACATTTGTTTCGGTATCGGCACGATACCATCATCAGCGATATGATTCGACTAATTATTGAATTTGAATGTAAAGCAAAATGCAAAAATCAAATATAACGTACATGTGTGTGTAAGTGCAAATTGAAGCTAGACAAAGAAAGTGATTGAACAAAGTTTTTAAAGCATAATGTCAAAGAGAAACAAAGAAAATAATGTTGAGTTATTGACAAATTATGAAAAGAAGAAGAAAATTATGTGAGTGCACGAAAGAGAGGTGAATAAGCTGGACCGGCATCTCTATTGACGTTTTCTTTTTGCATATGGATATGCATCGACTCTAATACATTTAAGCGACGTCTATTGGATTAGTGTTCTATCAATTTAAAATTTTCAGCATTGATTGTTTGTGCGTTTCCAATAATATGTTCTGCTGTCCCACTTGCTTAAGCCTCGTTTTTGTGAATGTTACGTAGGTGTTCGTTAGTTCGTGTTTTTAGCCGACGAATGGTTTGACCGATGTATACTTTTTTGCAGTCGGTTGAGGCGCATTCTGCAACATAAATTCCACATTTATCTTCATTATGGATGGGGTGCTTAGTTGAGCGGAGCAAATTTTTTTATTTTTGTAGAACTTTTGGGAACGACATCGATGTTGAACTTTTTATACATATATGGCACTCAATTTGTTAAAGATGTTCGAGTCAAATTCGAGAGCTAAGCGTTTGTTTGGTGTTTTTACTGGTAAAAGAGATGTTGCTTCTGCTTTAGTTTTTGTTTTTCTGTGTTTATTAATTATGTTAGAATTTCTTTTTCGCTATATCCATTTGTGTCTCCAATTTTCAAAATGTGCTGCAATTCTGCGTTGAATTCTTTTGGTTTTAAGGAACATTACAAAGTCTATAGGCCATATAATTGAATGCCGCTCGTTTATGTGAATGGTGGTGGTTTGAATCACTAGTTATGTAACGATCTGTGCTGCTCGGCTTTGTAAAGATTTCGTATATGATTTTTTTGTTTTCTGTTTTTAGAATAAGGTCCAAGAAAGGAAGTTTTTTGTCTTTTTTAATGTCTACGGTGAATTGAATAGACTTACTTACACCATTTATTGTTTTTAGAGTTTTTTCAATTTCATTTCTTTTTACGATGGCTATTACATCGTCCACGTACCTATGCCATAATCTTGGTAAATTGTTTGTTGTTAGAAATTGTTCTTCCAAACTGTTTACATATAAATTGCACATAAATCCTGCCCATGGCTAGGCCTTCTGTTTGTTGGTAGTATTTCCCTCGAAATTGGAAAAACGTTTGCTCTACACATGCACTTGTGAGATCGTAAAGGGCGCTCTTTTCAATTGGGTTCAGGTTTTGTTTATCAAGAAAAATATTTAATGAATCGAGAGCTGCTTTTATAGGAACATTTGTGTAATATAAAGACACAATGCATTCATCTTCTTCTATGATTACGTCTTTTAGTTTTTTGGTGGTTCAATAGAATTTTTAATTGAAATTTTATCAAAATTTTTAAGTGTATTAAATCTCTATAAGCTCTCATCATTTGATGTTTATGACGACGGCACACCGTACACTCATAAATACATCGTTTTATTAATGTACGGGCTTGTAGTATCCAATAATTCTCTCGAAGAGTGTTCAACATGAGTTGGATGCCTCCATGTAAGGTGTCGTAGTGTGTTTTTCGTATGATGAGCTTAGTCAAAGTGCTTTCCTTTGGTAAAATTATCGGATAGCGCTTTCCGTCTCCAATTGATGCGTGTTCCAGTCGACCAGAAACTCTCAAAATTTCACCTGTGGCTGCGTCGATGAATGGTGTCAATGATATAATTTTGCTTGATGGGGAAATACATTGTGATTTCTGCAATTGGTTGATCTCCGAGCTAAAGAACTTAATTTGTTCCGAGCGAATGTGCCAATTCAAAGCAGTATCCATTTCCTCTGCTTTTACATGTAAATGTGAACGAAACTTCCAATACCGTTTCCGGAATCGCCAGATGTAAGCGGTTGTACGTAAAAGCTTGCCAAGACTGCTAAATCGTTCCAATAGATCGATGGTGATCACTTTGTCGTCCTGAATGTAATAAATTTGCAATTAGTAAAGTTTGGCCTGTACCACTCTTGCCTTCAAAGGTTTGAATTCGGTTTCCATTAAAACAATCTCCTCATCCGATAATGACTGGAGTTCAGCAATAGGATAGTTTTGTGAACATGGTCCATTCCACCACAATGGATGATCGATTAATGCTGATGCGTGTATACCTCGGCTCGCACAATCTGCTGGGTTTAATTTTGTGATGCCAATTGCCAACGATTGAGTTTTACTGAATGAAGCGAACGCGATTTGCCACAAACTCTTTTAGCTGAGTTGTATTTTTGTGTAGCCAATGCAGTGCAATTTTTGAATCAGACATCATTGTATACGTGACGCCTTTCAGTTGCAATGTGTTCTGAGTTTCCTTCATCAATGTGGTAAGTAATTGAGCCGCGCAAAGTTCCAATCTAGGTATGGTTACTGGATGCATGGGTGCCACTCTCGTTTTTGAAGTATCAATTGGTTGTTACATCGTCCATGGCTTGTTTTCGTACACAAATAAATAACAGCTGCGTAGGCCTTTGTACTGGCATCACAAAACCCATATAGGTGTGCTTCAAGTGGATCTTGAACACCTAACCATCTGGGTATACGAATAGCTTCTAATTGTGACAGTTGATTGCGGAACACTCGTGCAACAAGTCAGATGGAAGCGGGTTGTCCCAATCCAATTTCGCTTGCCACATACGCTGTATAAAAAGATTTGCCAAAAGTGAAACTGGTGCTAACATACCAGTTGGATCGTACAATTTTGCTGCGTCGCTAAGTGCCTGTCTCTTTGTGATGTATGTATCTCCACTCAAACAAACACGGTAAAAGAGCTCGTCTGTCGAAGGGTCCCAATGCAAGCCAAGTACGGTAGTATCTCCCAGATGTAAATCGAGTGGAAACGCCTTTGATGTGCCAATGATATGGGATAAAACTTCTCTACTATTTGATCTCCATTTCTGGAGGTGAAAATGACCTCCAGCCAACACTGATGACACATCAGTTGCCAATTGAATTGCCTCGCTTACCGTTTTCACACTTGTCAGATAGTCATCCACATAAAAATCTTGCAAAATACTAGTTCGAGCGGCCAGAATTCTCTCCGGGTCAGCCAGTTGATGGCAATTATCCAACCCACACTGTTGCATTGATCGAACAGCCAGGTACGGTCCGCTTATGGTGCCATTAGTAACTCTAGCCAGTTGGTAGGTACGAATCGGTTGAGTTGGTGTATCTCGCCAAAGTATTTGTTGCCAGCGTCGATGTCGTTTATCTATGCGTACCTGCCTGAACATTTTTTCCACATCAGCTGTCAGTGCAACTGCATAGAGACGGAATCGATGTAACATTTGAATTAATAAGCCTTGAATAGGTCGACCAGCATATTTTGTATCGTTCAATGAATATCCATTCGAAGTTTTCGCAGAAGCATTGAATACAACACGGAACTTCGTTGTGACAGCGTGATGCGGAATGTAGTACGCCTGATATGGTTCATCTTGTTGATCTGGAACGTGGTACATGTGGCCTAATTGCTCATACTCCAGCATGAAGTCCAAATATTTTTGCCTTAGATCAGGGTCGGAAGCCAATTTTTTCTCCAATTGAAGAAACTGTCGGAGAACCAATCGGTGTGAGTTGCCAAGCGCAGGAGCATCCGGTCGAAATGGAATCTGCAGTGAATAACGCCCATTACGATTGCGTTTAAAGGTTGTCTTGAAGATTTCTTCGCAGGGGTCAATTGCAGTTGTTTTCATACCAGGTTGTGGATCTTCAAGTTCAACTTCAAACAGTGTGCGTAACAACTGGTCGACTGACGCATCTTCACTAGCCATCTGGATTGAAAAAGATTTAACTGCCATGTCGCTGGAAGTAGTTGATTCTGCTGGTCCTAAAACCACCCATCCAAGTTGAGTGCATTGAGCAATTGGATCGTTTCGATTGCCACGAGTAACTCCATCCGAAATAACTTGGCCCCATGGTTAGGGTTAGGTAGAATGGGCTGACGGTTGATCTTAATTCCGTCACACTTAGATCAATGTAGATCCATTGTGATACCCTGACGTATTGTAACGTCCTTGAAACCTATGAATTTATGTCCGGTCAGTATTTAGCCATTTTGTGGCCTAAGTGAAGTTTAACAGACTGCTTCTTGAAGCGTCTGATAATTCTTCTAGTTCATTTAAAAAGTAATTGCCTAGAAATTTTTTCCTAATATGGCAGAGTGCTGGGCATTGACAAAGGAAGTGAGTTGTATCCTCATGTTCATCTTCGTTATTGCATCCTCTGCATAAGTCATCGGTGCAAAGACCCATTTTCTTTTTGTGATAACCTAGTAGGTTATTTCCAGTTATGATACTGATAAGCATTCGCAATGAAGGTCTATTCAATGATATCAGCTTTTCAGATTCTTTCTTATTATATTTCGGCCATATTTTCCTGGAAATAACACATACCCATCATTCATTGGATTTTTGCGTTATTTTGTTACCAATTATCTGTTTAATTTCACAGGGTGGAATCCGGATTGATTGATCAATGAGAGAAGGGTCAAGTGTTGATCCTTTTCTCGCTAGTTCGTCCGCTTTTTCGTTTCCCGGTATACCACTATGAGCAGGAACCCAGCAGAGTCTAACGTTATGCTGCGTGCCAAGAATCTTTAGCTCTTCGCGACAGCAAGAAACAAGCTTTGATTTGATAAGAGTGGCAGAAATCACTTTTATTGCTGCTTGGCTATCAATGAAAAAAGTGATATCAGCATGTGATAGCGCCATCATGGACACCTGTTTTGCAGCGTTTGTAACTGCCAAGATCTCGGCTTGGAAGACGCTGCTGTGATTTGGAAGTCTGAATGAACTTGCTAGGTTAAGGCTTTCTCAAAAGAAACCTGCCCCTGTTCCAACTTCCATTTTTGAACCGTCGGTATAGATTGCTATAGACGTTACGTAAGGTGTTTCATTCTCCCAATCTTGTCT
This sequence comes from Melanostoma scalare, assembly GCA_949752695.1. Classification (NCBI taxonomy): domain Eukaryota; kingdom Metazoa; phylum Arthropoda; class Insecta; order Diptera; family Syrphidae; genus Melanostoma; species Melanostoma scalare. Next base: position 101,905,011 of record OX456984.1, read on the forward strand.
ATTGGGGAAGCTTGTTGTGAAGGATTTTTTAAAGTCCAAGTATGGAGTTATGTAATCCTTGCAGATATTGTTATCTGCGTATCTTGATAAAATCTGTGCGTGTCCTATTTGGCTGGTTTTCCAGACATTACATTGGTTTAGTCTAAGTGCACTGTTTGCTGGCGCTTCTTGAACGTAGAGATCAAGAGGTGTGAGATTGAGGATTACTTCCAAACTCGCGGTCGGTGTAGTTCTCATTGCACCAGTTACGCAAATACAGGCAGATCTTTGAACTTTTGTTAGGGTTTTTAAATGCGTGGATTTTTCCAACGCCTTCCACCAGACCAAGTTGCCATAAGATAGGATAGGTCATACAATGGCAGTATACATCCACAGGATGATCTTGGGATTTGGTCCCCAGTTTTTGCCAAAAATCCTGTTGCACGAATACAGTGCTATCATAGATTTCTTATATCTTTCTTGTATATTGGGACTCCAATTTAGTTTTTTATCTAAGATCACACCCAGGTATCTGGCTTGATCAGAGATTTTAAGAGGGGTCCCATTTAGTCTTGGTAACTCGAAAGTAGGTATTTTTCTTCTATTTGTAAAGAGTACCAGCTCTGTTTTGAGGGGGTTCACTGCAAGGCCGCACCTTTTTGTCCAAGCGCTTACCTTGATTAGTGTATAGTTCAATTGTGCGCTAATAGTGGAAGAGAATTTCCCCGTTGCCAGAAGAGCTAGATCATCGGCATAGGCGATCACTTTTACGCCATCATGTTTGAGAGCTACGAGGATCTCATTCATGACCAGGATCCAGAGCAGGGGTGAGAGGATACCTCCTTGTGGGGTTCCCCTTGACACACACTTTTTCAAGTTTGCACCTCCCAGTTCACTGTGGATCTGACGTTTTGTTAGCATATTCATATTTGTAATTGTTTCTTCAACTTCAAGATCATTTAGGGCCTTCTTAATTGCAGTGTTTTGTACATTGTTGAAAGCTCCTTCAATGTCCAGGGAGGCTGCCAGAGTGTATTCCTTATTTTGCAGCGTTTTTTCTATGGTTCTTACTACACAGTGAAGTGCTGTTTCCACACTTCTTCCTTTTGTGTAAGCATGTTGAAAGGTGGATATTACTTCCGGTTTTATATAGCTACGTATGTGTAAATCAAGCAACCTTTCAAAAGTTTTCAGTATAAAAGAGGTCAGACTTATAGGTCTGAAGTCTTTTGCTTCGATATGGCTGGGTTTGCCGGCTTTCGGTATGAAAACGACTTTAACCTCCCGCCATATTTTGGGAATGTAGCCCCATATGAGGCTATTTTCAAAAATGTTCTTGAGATGTGGGATGACTTTCCTGCTGCTTTTTTGCAGCATCATAGGGAAAATGCCATCGTGTCCCGGAGATTTAAAGGTGAAAAGGAGTTGATAGCCCATTCCAACTTCTCTTCCGTTACGATATCTGCCGGGATTTCGTCTCTAGAAAACCTAGTGTTTTCTATTTCACTGTTCTCTATAGGGCTGCATCCAGGGAAGTGCGTATCGAACAGATGTTCCAGACTCTCGACTGGGGATTCAGTCCAGTGGTTATCCGGTTTTCTCAGAGAACCAAGTGGTATGGTCTCCTTGGAGAGGATTTTCCGTAGTCTGGCCGATTTGTTCGTACACTCAATTTCACTGCAAAAAATTTCTCCATGAGCAGCGTTTCGCTCGTTGAGTTTCATTTTTGAATTTCCTTTGGCTGGATTTGTAATGTTCCCAGTCATTTTCGGAGCCGGTCCGTTTGGCAGCATTGAAAAGTCTTCTAGTTTCTTTCCTAATACTGATCAGCTCGTTATTCCACCAAATTGGTTTTTTGTTCTTATTTACCGTTGTGATCAGAGGACAGCTTTTATCCAGGGCATTTCTCAGAATCCCTGTGAGTTCTGCAGTCAACTTATCAAGGCTTTGCGGTTCAAGGTTCCTATTTGTATTAAGGGAATCTATGTTATCGTCTACCTCCCTACTAAAGGTAGCCCAATCTGTACGTCTATTAATTCGAAATGGTTTGATTGGGCGATCTGTAGTGGGAACGATAAAGTTTATCAGACGATGGTCTGAGAAAGAAATTTCTTCTATTAGTACTTTCCACTGCTCTACTGGACAAGTGTCCGAGTTATTTGTGAGTACTTCTTTACGGTTTTTTGTAACAAAGGTAGGTGTGTTACCTCTATTGATAACCAAAAGATTGTTTCTTAAAATAAATTCAAATAAGAGTTCCCCCCTAGAATTCGTGTCGGTGCTTCCCCATTGCGCATGGTGTGCATTGGCGTCGCAGCCCATAATAATATCTAGTCTACTCTTACTTGTGTATTCTACCAGTTGGTAAGTGATATCCGCTGGTGGTCCTTCAATTCCATCATGTGGCATGTAGATGGAAGCCAAAATTAGTGATGGGAGTCCTACGCGTTCCATCTTTACTGCGGTCTGGTCTATTGTGCTATAAGTAGTTAGAAGAAAAAGATTTAACTGTTTTCTAGCTACTATGCATGTTCTATGGTTACTGTCTGGGCTGACAAAATTGGATTTGTACAGCGTGAGTTCTTTGGAGTGTAGGCCCTTAATTTTTCTTCTCGCGACCCAAGGTTCTTGAATAAGGGCTACATTAATTTGTCTACTCTCCATGAGGTAGACCAGGTTGGCGGAGGCGGCTTTAGTATGTTGGAGATGCATTTGTATTAACATCAATTCCATTGCATATTTTGTTTTTTATACAACGCCTTACTAACCTGTTTTTTGATTCTAGCTATCAGCCTGAGTTTGCATCGGGTAATGCCGATGCGAACTTTGAAGCCGACTCTTCTTAGAAGTGGTATGGAGTTGTGTGTCAACCTCACAATCACTTCAGTGCCTGTCTCCGTCTTCTCCACCTTCACGACCTTCCATTGGTCGCTCAAAAGTTCGGCATTCAAAGAAAGGATGTACCTTTCCAGCCGATCGCGGGGAATAGCGGGGCCTCTGACCAGCAGTTTACCTATTGGTCGGTTTATGTCCTTGATCTCAGTGGCAGTCACGAGCCGTAACTCAGCATTCTGCCAGGGAGCTGCCGTCTTCTTTACGAACTCGTGGAGCCATTGAAGGGCCCATTCATTCTCGCAGTTCATTACTTTGAAACCATGGATGGTAGTGAGGTCCCCGAAGAGTGGCGGTTGCCTACTCTTGACGATCGCCTCATTTACCTCTTCCAGGATCCTTAGTTCGAGTAACTGTCATTCGTCTTCACTCAGTTTGCGGTCGGGTTTCCCAAAGTCGACTATAGCGACTAGGTGACCCTTTGCAGAAGGGACTGAGGAGGTCTTCATCCTCTTTGGTAGTCTGTTGGATGAGGAGTTGTTCGGGGAGAAGCTGGCATTCCTTACTCTTTTTGAGCAGTTCGGCATATCGGTTTCGATGAGGGGCAGAGAGGCCGCCTCACCAGTTCCGGTATTTGCTCCGGAGCCAGCTCGTTTATTGTCTGTCGGGTCTTGTCCAGTTCGTTTTGTTATGTCTGTTGGTGTCATTGTCCGTAGTCTTAGTTCGGACCTCATCAGAGCCTTCCTCGCCTTTCCCGTTAAGGAGTCGGGGTCCTTTTTCGATAGGCGTCTGACTGTTTTTACCGCGTTGCGTTGTTGTCTCAGTTGAAATTCGTCTTTGCTGAGGACCCCTGCTCGTCGTTGTCTTGTATTTCTGTCGATGACAGTTGCCAGACTGTCCATCGTTTTGTTGTGTGACGGATTTTCGGGGTTGGATTCCTCAGTCACATTCAGGTCTTGTGGAGGGCTATGGCCTTCTACACTACCATCAATTTTCTGTTCTTCCTTCCCCTCAACAGCGGCTTCATTTCCCATTTCTGGGTGAGAAGTACTGCTGTGCTTCCGTACTCTAGGGTCTGTCTTTTCGTCCTTCGTATTAAGTCCTGTGTTCGTAGTCCCTACACCAGCCGTCGATGGGGTTGGCCTTTTCTTTGGCTGAATTTTATCAGTGTACGGAGCAGGCGGACCCATCGAGTTATACTCTGATTTAGAGGGGAGAGAGGGTTCGGTGCTGGATTAGCAATTGGCACATCCTTTCCCAAGCCTTCCCTTTCCACCAAGGTTCGAGTGCTGTGTGGTTTGTTTTGGTCGGTCTTGTCAGTTTTTTCAGTTGTACCTTGCAGGGGGCTTGGTGCTAGACTAGCAGTAGGCCCGTCTTTTCGCAAGTTCTCCCTGTCCAGAAAGGCTCGTGCGTTGTGTAGTCGTTTCCGTTCTAAGTCAGTCATTTCGTTCAAGTCAACTTTCCCCAGCCTTTTAACCGTGCGTTTGCAGTTGGAGATTTTACTCCGCCTGGACATGCACGATAGGTTGGAGATATCGGAGTCTGCCATAGAGCTAGCATCACTGATATCATCGACAATGATGGCTTCGCCACTGGCTCCATCTTCCATACCTAAACTGGAGAAAGGGTCGAGTAGGAGGTTTTCCTCTTCCTCAGTCATTTTCGTAACATTATTGTTGTTCTTGGAGTTGTTCATTTTAAATTCCTTTTTATTACTTTGGTAGGCTTTTGCGACTTTATAAATTGGATCTGTAAGAAAAAAGAACAAGATCCAAAATTATAAGTAAAATCGTCGCACAAACCAAGCAAAAAATTAAATGAGAAAAGTCAGTCACTGGCGACTTCTCCTTTCGATATTGAGATCGTAAGGCAAAGCCCGGCCTCGGGTGTATGAGTACGCTCCGTCAACAATGCCTTCTATTTTCAGGGTATGCTTTTGTCTGGGAATAGACAAATGGTCAAAAAAATGTTTTGTAATTAGACTAACCAGTGATCCAGGATCGCAAAGTAATCTGCAAGTTGTTGTATTGCCAAAGCCATCCATCATGAGCACTTGTGCTGTAGCCAGTAGTATCAAACGGTTACTTAAAATAGTATATGTCTTGACGGTGCCATCTAGTCATTGATGCACCTTTAGAGGTAGTGATGACGTCATCTCCCTTACGCCAACCTTTGATGATGTTCCTCGAACAGGAGCCTCTGAGGCTACCTGTGAGTTTCGACACAATAAAGTGTGGTGTCGACCGTTGCATGTTCTGCAATTTGTAGAAGAGCATGCTTTCGACGATTGTCCAGGTTTCAAACAGTTGAAACAAAGATTTGATCCTTTCAGCCTTGAAAATCGGTCAGATACCGGCAACGACGTAAGATCCGGGCACTGACTTATTCGATGGCCCGAAATGTTGCAAAATACACAGTTTCCAGGTACGATTGTTCCCAAATTGGTTTTGACGAGACGTACTGAGTGATCAGCTGGCATAGCGTTTCGATTGTCACCAACTTTAGTGCCAGATGTGGTTGTCGATGTCCATTTGAGTAGGTCTGCAGTCAGGCTATGTGCTCGCCTCTCCAAAAATTTTAACATTTCTTCTAGAGTTGGAATGTCGTTGTTAATCCGACTCATTCCCCAAGCCTGTTGAGTACGACTCGCCAACTTTGAGAGGACTATAGGAACTGCCAATGCATCCCACGTGTCCACTGGTAATTTCATCACTACTAGTGCCCGCAACGATTCACGAACAGTGTCGACTACGGATAGCAATGTCGAGGTAGATTCTGTTGTAATTGGTACAATACCTATAAATCGTGCCACATGTATCTCTGCCAGTTGCCTCGGATTATCATAGCGACCCTTGAGGGCCTTCCATACATCTTCATAGCCGCCACTGTACATGCCGCCCGCCAATGATACAGCATCGCCTTGAACCGCTTCCCGTAACTTACCAAGTTTATATGCCTCTGGGAAATCTTGTGAATGTACCAGTGTCTCGAAAGTGTCCTTAAACGCAAGCCAATTGCGTAAAGTTCCATCAAATTTAGGAATGGAAAGTCGTTCAAGTTTTATGTGCATTGAATTTGAGATCACCGAGCCACTATCGCCAATGTTCTCGGACTGAGCATTGTCAGCCCCAGCTGGGTTTAGCACTGTTGATGAAGCTGCCAGCAAACGACTAAGTTTGGCCATAGCAGTGTTGTAAAGATGTTCCATCCGATCCCATAGTTCCAGGTGTACATCTAAATCATCAATATCTGCTTCGGAAATTAGTTCATCATGAGCCGCAACAAATCGATCAAAATGTGTTTGCAACGAAGATTGACTTTGTCTAAGGGCAAAACCATCACCATTGTAGTCCTCTTCTAAAATGTGCTTCACCACACGATTGATGCCATTAACTGCACCCGTCCGTTTATTTAACGCAGCCATCACGTCTCCTTAATTCTAGAAGAATTTGCCAAAAACTACCGTTCCACCTATAAGCATGTACAGATGATGTACTGTTGGAACGCTAAATCATACGACACTTAACGTGTTCACGCAATTGCAAGCAATAAACTTGCCGTTGTATCCAAGGTTTGTATGTATGTTCTTCGGTATGGTTTTTTTTCCAACGGTTGCTTACTCCAGTTGTTAAAGCAACGGAAAATTTCTATAGCTAAAAACAAAATGCACGCAATATTACTTTACTTTAGGCGTGTTTTATCGAAATTCTATGTGCAGTTATGTTCATTTCAGTAAAACATCGCTCATGGGAAAACAACAACTCCTTATGTCAATAGCCTTAATGAACATAAATATCGCAGTTAGCTAACTGCACAACAGGGATGGTTGGTAAATTTCTTTTTTGGCACCCAGAGGTTGGCAGTCTTTGGGTTGTGTTCGTTCATATTTCTGATTTTCGACAACAGATTGAATACTTCTGTTTCTTTACTTTTTGTGCACAGAAATTTTTTTTTTAAGGAGTGGTTGTAAAATTCTTTCAGAAACTCTCTGAAAGAGCGTAATTGTCTTAAAAGTAAAGAAACGCCTTGAACAAAACATTCGCAGCAACGCAACGCTTGGAAAAATGTCTGTTTGACAGTGTGGTATTTGTTTTGGCTGTGCACGATTTCTGTCCACAGAAATTTTGGTGGCGGAAATTCGAAGGACGGGGAAATTTTTTTATTCTCTCGAGAGCACTCTCTTTTTTGTGCACTGCTACGAAAAATCGGAACGGGATTAGACTGACTTTCGCCGAGTTTCGGTGCATTTCGTGCGAATTTTCAGTAAAGAAACACACCTAATAGCTGATAGAAGAGTCAGGTGGTGACTTGGTGGGGACATAAATAGACACGCAGTTACTAACACACACACACACACACACTCACACACACACACAAGGAAAGTTTCGCAATCGGTCAGAAAAAAAGAACATCAGACAGAACACATAAGAACATCAGAACCAAGGCAACCAAAAACATGAGTCACAAAATGAATCTAATTGAACACAGCCATTGCGAAAAAAAAATTAAAGTGACATTTGTTTGTTTACCTCGAAAGTAAAAAAGTTGGAATGCGGCAAATAAATTGAGAATCGAGAATTAAATAGAGAAAAATAGAAATGGAAAATAAAAGGTATGCATTTATATTCTTCTGAATGCAAATTTTTAATGTTTCTTATCCTTAGAACAAGTGCCAAGGGTACCAACTCTGAAAGTTAAAATTGAAAGTGACGTGCTAAATGAATATAAACCAAAAATCGTTTTATCGTAAATGAACATAACTGAATATAGAAAATTTTCGATAGGCGTGTTTTATCGAAATTCTATGTGCAGTTATGTTCATTTCAGTAAAACATCGCTCATGGGAAAACAACAACTCCTTATGTCAATAGCCTAAATGAACATAAATATCGCAGTTAGCTAACTGCACAACAGGGATGGTTGGTAAATTTCTTTTTTGGCACCCAGAGGTTGGCAGTCTTTGGGTTGTGTTCGTTCATATTTCTGATTTTCGACAACAGATTGAATAAGTCTGTTTCTTTACTTTTTGTGCACAGAATTTTTTTTTTAAGGAGTGGTTGTAAAATTCTTTCAGAAACTCTCTGAAAGAGCGTAATTGTCTTAAAAGTAAAGAAACGCCTTGAACAAAACATTCGCAGCAACGCAACGCTTGGAAAAACGTCTGTTTGACAGTTGTGGTATTTGTTTTGGCTGTGCACGATTTCTGTCCACAGAAATTTTGGTGGCGGAAATTCGCAGGACGGGGAAATTTTTTTATTCTCTCGAGATCACTCTCTTTTTTGTGCACTGCTACGAAAAATCGGAACGGGATTAGACTGACTTTCGCCGAATTTCGGTGCATTTCGTGCGAATTCTCAGTAAAGAAACACACCTAATAGCTAATAGAAGAGTCAGGTGGTGACTTGGTGGGGACATAAATAGACACGCAGTTACTAACACACACACACACACACACACAAGGAAAGTTTCGCAATCGGTCAGAAAAAAAGAACATCAGACAGAACACATAAGAACATCAGAACCAAGGCAACCAAAAACATGAGTCACAAAATGAATCTAATTGAACACAGCCATTGCAAAAAAAAAATTAAAGTGACATTTGTTTGTTTACCTCGAAAGTAAAAAAGTTGGAATGCGGCAAATAAATTGAGAATCGAGAGTTAAATAGAGAAAAATAGAAATGGAAAATAAAAGGTATGCATTTATATTCTTCTGAATGCAAATTTTTAATGTTTCTTATCCTTAGAACAAGTGCCAAGGGTACCAACTCTGAAAGTTAAAATTGAAAGTGACGTGCTAAATGAATATAGACCAAAAATCGTTTTATCGTAAATGAACATAACTGAATATAGAAAATTTTCGATAAAACGCGGCTTTTATAACATTTCCCGGGTTTCGGCACCAAAAAATGTACAAAATACATTCAGACTTGAATTTATTTAATCAAACTTATTTATTTAAAAGAGAAAATTCATTAATTATCAAAGTTAAATACCAAGCGAACGATGTGCAAGCCAAACCATCAATGGCGACCGCTGAGATCTTGTTCGTCTTTCTTGCAATGTGTTTTTTATGTATTATTTCAGTCTCTCTCTTCTCCTTCTTACTTTTTGTCAGAGCTGCCACTTTACAAATCTCAAACACTTGATTAAACCTGAGTGTCTTAAAAAATTTCATTAATTAGCCTTTCACGGTAGGCCAGCTCCACCTTGCAGTAATTGAAGAGCAATAAGAAGAATAAAATCGGTTTGGTTCCAAAGCTTCCGAGCAGTCATTTTCAGATTGAATTTTTTAAGATTTCTTATTAAAATGTCGGGGCTAATATTACCTATTTCCCATACGGAAACAATCTCCTTCTGCTGTTAAAAATATCAAGTGAAAATACATCTTGGTTAATAAGAGACAGACATTATAGTATTACAAATATCGTAAGCGCAAACCCCTTCAAACAGATCGTGCATCAAATCTATATCTAATGATATGCTTTCGGTAACGTGATAAGCCTGAATGTCATTAAAAACACAATGTTCTTTCAAACCTGTTTCCTTAAAGTCATTCAAAAAAAGATCAGTTTCATAGTTTTCCTTGTTTCTCAAAGCTACATCGATCTCAGCACTATCTTTTTGCATTTCACATGATACTCGCCTGCAAACTCTAAAAAATTTTTTGAATTAAATGATTTTATGAATCCTAACATTGAATTCAAGCCTTAATTGTCTCATAGAATTGATCCTACCGTGAAATGAATTTGTTGCGTTCTGGAGTTAGTGATTATTTCGATTCATTATTCTTCTAAAGATTTTAAATCCTGTAATAAATGATGAAATACAACATGGTTTCCAAAAGCTGTAATATCCTTACTGTTGATGTAACCTAAATGAAAAACAAAATCTAGCTTTGATAATACGCGTTGAGGTTAGGTTGGTAGACTTTAATATCCTGCTGAAATTGATTTCGCATGAGAGCCCAAAGCAGTGGCGTAGCGTGAGTGTCTGCCGCCCGGGGCGGAAGACAATTTTGCCGCCCTTTTATTTAGGTATTTTAATTTAATGTGTACTATACCCTACATACATTAATTATAGAGAACTTGTCGGTGAGAGCAGTCATCATTATTTTGCATTACAGTAATTCTCGTTTATTTACCTCCCCGCTTTGATGCACAACCCGTTTATGTAAGCAACCTTTTTCTACGCTTGTTATTTTGTTTGATATTGCTCACAAATCAACCTTGTTAAATGCCTATCGGATATTTACCCACCCCAATAACGCCCTCTATTTATCAACACGGTTATCTTAAATGCACGCATTTATTTCGGATAACTACCTTACTTACACAAAATATAAATTATTAGCGCAGTTCACACACACTGTTCAACTATTTGAACAAACTTGGCTGGATGCATAGAGTGGTATTGAACAAGAGGACAACCACTAACTTCTCTTGCCACAGCTTCCATTAACTTACATAGTGGCTTTTGTAATACAAGATTTATCTGTGATACACATATTCAGCTGAATAAAATTTAGTATTAGTGAAATTACACATACCAATTTATATTCGGATAAGAAGTTGGCGCAAAAGCAAAAGCTAAAGGTAGGGATAGACATTAGTTAGCTTCTGTGAATAACTGAAAAATTCGCTCCCGTAGTTTTTCAAAACTGGGAGTTACAATTTCTGATATTTTTTTAATGAACTTAATATTACTGCTGTATTAAGATTTTTATTCCTACATTTGCTTTTCAATCAATCTAACTGCCTTATTCATGAACTTATTTTTCACAGAAAGTTTTAAAACACTTTCAAAATTCAAAAAGTCAGCCATTCGTGGCCTGGGTAGAATTTCATATGAATCAGTGGTGGAAGCTGTACTCAAAGTAGTCGTAATGAGATTTTGTGTAAAGTCAATGGTGGAAGCTGTACTCATAGTAGAAGGGGTATATTTCGGTAGATGTATGCGTTAATCAGCATGTAGGCAGGTTTCAATGTGTATGAAAGCTGGGCATCTAATTAATTTCTCATCTGTGAAATGATATAATAATTCGATTTAAGAAGGAAACAAATAGCGAGATACATGCAGTAAATGTAGTTCTGTAGCCAAACGCTCATAATGTTGAGGCAACAATTGTGTGTTGAATTCGTCACAAAATAAGTAATGGGAAATTCCGTGCCTTGCTCTTTTCCATCAGTCCGAATTTGTATTTGCTATAAAAATATAAAATAGTTCAAGTATTTACAAAATATTTTTTATTACTTATTGTTAAATTTTGCCGCCCCCTAAAAACTGCCGCCCGGGGCGGCCCGCACCCCCCGCACCCTCACGCTACGCCACTGGCCCAAAGGGTTGTTTATAACGAAATCATCAAAATAAAGAAACAATGGTATAAAGCCAACTTATTAGTAAAGACGACACGCGTCTGAGACTTGAAAATATTGCCATTTATAAAATTAGTAATAGTATTTTGTGATTGTAGTTCTTCCATATTTTTGATGGTTAAATCTAGCACATCAGGTAGTTCAAAAAGTTTCTTTAACTGAAATTTAATTGGCATATAATGGCAGGTATACGCTTTAGTATCAAAAGAAGGAATTCCATGATTTACTCGTTCAGCAACCTGTTGTGAGAAAATGGAACATATAGGTTGTTCAAAAAGATTCTTCTTTTTCAAGGCTTTCAAAAATGTATGTTCAGTCGAAATCCCTTCAAACGGATTGCTACAAAGTTCTAGTAAACTATTCAAATCTGTATTTGAATTTTGACTTTCTGAAACGCACAGTTTCATTCAATGCATTCTTCAAGATTGCAAAATATTTTGAACATGGATTTTTGTATATGTATTTGGAATTGCTTTTCTTGGCATCATTGGCTCTGAATAAAAACATAATGAGAAATTATATGCTTCGTTTTTCAAAGCAGCAATATTTGAAACAAATTGATGTAATTTAACTGGTTTAGCACAAGTTTTTGAAGATGTTTCAATCGGAATTGACATATCATCATTTACATTTGCATCAAGCAGAGCATTTTCAGGTTGAATAATATTTTCACTTAAAGGAGGTGGTGCATATTTCTATGGAGCCTGGGCCCAGGGCGTACACCTATGAGACTAGTACCAAATGAAAGCATACGTTCAGCCCAATCAGTCTGTCAAATATTTTTTAATTCGGTCTTGGTGATTTTGAAATAATTAGACTTGAAGTTGAGTGCCGGAAATGGGAAAAATCTGTCATTTCTGCAAATAATTACGTATATCTCAAAAAGTATAGCACGTAGGATAATGATTTAGGTATCATATGAAAGATCATAAAAATATCTTTCATTTCATATTAAATACCTTTTTTGAAATGCCTTATATTTCGAAAAGACAGACCTAAAAGTTGTTTGAAAAGAAACATTATCGTTGACGTTTGCCAGCCAATATCTCGAAAAAATCAGTGATGACCTTTATTTTTTTTTGAACCACTTTAATCCTTAATTGGTAAGCTTTAATTTGATATATAATTACGCTATCATACATAAAGCATATTACGTACATTATATACAATTCCTAAAAAAAAATTGAACCAAAAATATGTTCCACAGCAAATGCATTTTTTCATATAATTTTTCGCAGTACCTTCTCTGTTTTTTACAAAACATAAAAGCAAAATACATATTAATGCTACAAATGCAAATAAAAAATAATCTTCGTTTAGATCTATCAAAATACCATCCAAAAGCAAGTCTTAAAAAACTTGTTGGTAGGTACCAAGCTTAAACATACTCCAAAATGTTACAAGTCCGCGACCGTTAGGCCTAATTCATTGATAGCTGATTATTGGCTTTTGAGTAAATAATGTAGTGTAGTGTTGATGGATTATTTTGTGCCATTCAACTTGGGTTTTCAGCATATAACTGCATTCAGGAAGTATCCAGAAGGAACAGGCTTATTCCAAACGGACTGTTTTCAAACATCAATTTAAATGAAAGTGATCGTACATTAATAGTCATTTGCGATAGAACATAAATGTGTACCTTCAAAAAAGTTCAAACTACGGCTTCCAGAAACAATCATACAGCCTACATAAGTATCGAAATCTGGTCAAGCCTTATTAATTTATTTATTTATTTATTTATTATTCGTTATCTCAAGATGTGATGGGTATATCCTGGACGTTACAAGGCCTTATGCTGCAACTGTATCTGATGCTAACATAGTGAAACAGGCACAATCCCACATCTTGAATCTCTACTGCTCATCATAGTCTTATAGGCAACAATAACTTTTTATTGCGAGAGCGAATCAAATCCAGGTATGTAAGTAGAAAAGTGTATCTCACTTACATTTTGGTGAATAGCGATGCAAACGCAGCACATAGTTCGAACGCAATAAAAGCTTACTATTGTAACTGCCTCGCTGGAATGAGGACTGTTGGTTGTTGCGCTCATGTCATGAGCATTTTATGGTATTTGGGTTTCGCAAGACACCAAGAAGAAATAAATATAGCACCAGCTTTGTTTTTGGATGGTATTTTGATAGATCTTAAAGAAGATTAGTTTTTTTTGCATTTGTAGCATTAATATGTATTTTGCTTTTATGTTTTGTAAAAAACAGAGCAGGTACTGCGAAAAATTATATGAAAAAATGCATTTGCTGTGGAACATATTTTTGGTTAAATTTTTTTTAGGAATTGTATATAATGTACGTAATATGCTTTATGTATGATAGCGTAATTATATATCAAATTAAAGCTTACCAATTAAGGATTAAAGTGGTTCAAAAAAAAAATAAAGGTCATCACTGATTTTTTCGAGATATTGGCTGGCAAACGTCAACGAAAATGTTTCTTTTCAAACAAATTTTAGGTCTGTCTTTTCGAAATATAAGGCATTTCAAAAAAGGTATTTAATATGAAATAAAAGATATTTTTATGATCTTTCATATGATACCTAAATCATTATCCTACGTGCTATACTTTTTGAGATATACGTAATTATTTGCAGAAATGTCAGATTTTTCCCATTTCCGGCACTCAACTTCAAGTCTAATTATTTCAAAATCACCAAGACCGAATTAAAAAATATTTGACAGACTGATTGGGCTGAACGTATTATGCTTTCATTTGGTACTAGTCTCATAGGTGTACGCCCTGGGCCCAAGTATGCACCACCTCCTTTGGATTTCTTTGGTAAGAATGCTTACTATTGATATGCGCTCTAAACGTTTTGAAATTCGAAAATTTTTGTGAGCAATTTTCCTGTAAACATTGAATCGTACTATTTGAATTTAAGAAATGAATAACTTGAAAATGTTTTATCAAAGCATTCAAATCTGAGATTAATAAGAAGTGGCAAACAAAGCAAGATAACATATTTGATTATAATTAAGTTTAACTTTTAAGTAAAGTATAGTTCAATTAAACTCATAAAGCTTTGATTTGGTTATGCTTTTAGAAAATTAAGTAAGGAACAAATGCTAGGTAGTTTAAATTCATTTAGAAGAGGGATTCCAAAGAAATATTCTTGAATGAAAACCAAGGACATCTACAGACTTTCGGGTATTCTAAAGATAGTACATACATCAACTTGAAACGTATATCAAGGCTCGACAAAAAATTATCGAATTTCAAAAGCGTTTTATCGAAATAAACATAAAATTCTGTTAATTGGTAGATACTTAAGCCTATAACTATAATAAATGGTTGAATGGTCAAACCTTTGCTAAAGTATTTATTTCTTAGCTCTGAAATATTTTTTTCATAATCACTTATCGTTGGAAGGTGAATGATGAAGTTCTCCTTTGCATCTGGAATACTTATTTTCTTTGTGTGCTTGGCCGACTTATTAACGAAACGTCCAGTAGGTAGTATTACTGCATTCAATAGAACCGTATGTATATAGTCTATGGAGTCTGGATACAAAGATAAAAATTTTACCTTCAGTCAAAAATTTAAATTATAAAAAATAACTTATTTTGGGACGTTAAATCTTTCGAATTCAAAAATATTTCTCTTGGCTTCTTATAATTTATGTTCAAATGATAATAGTTCGGTATTTTTGAACTGAATTCTGCCCATTTGCTTAAAAGCAAGTTGCTTTTATTCGGAAGAAGAATTTCAAAGTCGATATTTATCTAAACGAAAAAAAATTTCTAAATTAATGCGAATAACTGTTGATGCAGCTCTAAAAATTTCTATTAAAGTAATCTAATAGATGTTGTATGACTGTTAAGATCAGTTTAAATTGCCTTCAAGTCATACCTTCTACATCTTCTGAATTATTTCAAAATTCTATCTATATTCTATCTATATTCCACCTCAACCAGTTATTAAAAGAAAGCAGAAAAAGCTGCCAGTTAACTTACAAGCTCAGGGGCCTTTGGATTAGAAAACAATGACCAATTCGTCTGTAAACGCGGATTACTTTGCTTTTAGGCTTTATTGAATGAAAAGATTTGTTTAATTAGTAAACTTTTATTTCTACAACCGTACCGGTTCGTGGCTCGATCAATACTAACTACTTAACCTATTGTACAACAATAAAGTAGAGTGGGGCGTTAACATACTGCCCGCCTTGAACAACTAATACGAACTATAAAAACTATGAATTTGAATATTTGAAGTAATCTGTCAAAAACTTAAGTAAAGTATGAATTTGAAAAATTAAGTAATGACGAATTTGAAGAATTAAGTAATGAATGAATTTGAAAAATTAAGTAATAAATTGAATTTGAAAAATTAAGTTAGAAATGAATTTGAAAAATTAAGTATCGTTGAGAGATAAAAGCGGTGAGATCTTTACAATTGGCCTTGAGAGTATACCATCGGATATCCGGATGGTAGCGACACGAGGTTAGGTTAGGTTAGGTTAGGTTTAAATGGCTGTCAGGAAAACAAACTGACACACTTAGACCAATATTAGGTCCATTGTGATACCATAAAATTATGCGAGGAAAAATCTCACTTAACAAAACCATTTGGAGCTTTTAATAAAGCGAAGGAGATGCAGGGGATCTGTGTGTGCCAGATCGCTTGGATCATCAAGAAAATATTTTCCTAGATGCCGCTTTCTTTTAAAAGAGAGTGCAGGACATGAGCAGAGGAGGTGTGGGATTGTCTCCTCCTCCTCCTCATCTAAGCAACTTCTGCAGAAGTCATTTGAGGGAACGCCAAGTCTTATGGCGTGTCTTCCTATCAGACAATGTCCGGTGATGACATTGATTACGGACCTTACTTGCAATCTGGCAATTGATAACAAATGTCTTGTGCGTTTTGGATCTAGACCTGGCCATATCCGTTTTGTTGCCACGCACGTGGTGATATTGTACCACATATGATTTGTTCTATCCACTGCCTCTTGCTTTAGCATAAGTTTACATGTAACGATTGGTATACCAATATTCAACCTGCTGGTTGAGATCGGTAGAACGGTTCCTTCTCTGGCGAGTTCATCGGCTTTGCAGTTACCCACGATATCTCTGTGCCCCGGCACCCAAACAAGGTGAATATTGAACAGTTCAGCCATCTCCCTAAGAGACAGGCGACAGTTAAGGGCGGTTACTGAGTTCGTAGAAACAGCGCCGAGTGATTTAAGGGCTGCTTGACTATCTGAGAAAATCCGGATATTCGTTGAGGATATCACGTTTTCTCTTAGCCATGATAGGACCTCTTTGATCGCCAGAATTTCCGCTTGGAACACGCTACAATGGTTTGGAAGGCAGAACGAGAGACCCACGTTAAGTCGGTTTGAGTACACCCCACAGCCTACCCCTTCTTCGGTTTTTGAACCATCTGTATAGAAATGAATTGAATCATCTCTCAAAAATTCTTCGTCGTCCCAGGTCGTTCTCGGTGGGATTGAGACTTGGAACTTATTATCAAAAACCAATTGGGGGATGGTGTAGTCGGAGTGACAGGGGATTGATCCGAATAAATTCAGGATTATAACGTGACCGATGTTGTTATCGGTCCATTGGGAGATAGCTCTCATACGAGTGGCTGCACTGGCGGCCATTTGTTTGCTGAAGATATCTAGTGGTGTGAGGTTAAGGAGTGTATTTAGTGCAGCTGAGGGTGTTGATCTCAGTGCTCCGCTTATACACAGACAGGCTGTTCGTTGGACCTTGCTTAAATTGTCGCAGGAGGTCCTTTTATCAAGAGCGGTCCACCATACCACTACTCCGTATGTGAGTATTGGTCTGATGACCGCGGTGTAGAGCCAGTGGGTGATTTGGGGGGAGAAACCCCATTTGTTACCAATGGCTTTTTTGCAGGAAAATAAGGCCACGGTGGATTTCCTGATTCTTTCCTGTATATTGGCTTTCCAATTTAGCTTTTTGTCTTGGATTATACCTAGATATTTGGCTTCATTTGAAAGTACAAGTGAGATTCCATTTATTGATGGAGTTATTAGTTGAGGAATTTTATATTTCCTGGTGAAGAGAACGAGTTCAGTTTTGTGAGGGTTGACCCCTAGATCACATTTTCCCGCCCATTTTACAAGTTTATTTAGAGCGGTCTGCATCAGGTCCGTAAGGACGTGAGCATGTTTGCCGGACACCGCAATGGAGACGACATCTGCATATGCAATCACTTTGAACCCCTCACCTTCTAAGTCAACTAGAAGTTCATTGACGACTATATTCCATAGAAGAGGTGATAGGACTCCGCCTTGCGGTGTTTCTCTACTGACAGATCTCTTTGCTTTTTAGCATTAGATTTATCAACTCCACTATGGAATCATCTACTTTGAGCTTCGTCAGTGCCTTTGTAATTGCAGAGTTGCTGACGTTGTTGAAGGCGCCCTCTATGTCGAGGAAGGCGGCCAGAGTGAATTCTTTGTGATGGAGGGAATATTCTATAGTACGTACCATGGTGTGTAGGGCCGTTTCTACAGATTTTCCCTTGTAGTAGGCGTGTTGTGCTGTAGATAACAATTTTGGATCTATAGCTGTACGCAGGTGGATATCAATCAGTCGTTCTAAAGTTTTAAGAAGGAAAGATGATAGACTTATTGGTCGGAGATCTTTTGGGTTTACGTGGGATGATTTCCCAGCCTTTGGTATAAACACCACCTTGACTTCTCTCCACTGAGTGGGGATATAGTTCAAGGTGGTACAGCCGATGAGAATTACTTCAAGGACAGGGATAATAATGTCCGCGGCCTTTTGAAGTTCGGCTGGAATTATACCATCAGGTCCAGGGGATTTGTATGGGTCAAAGCTGTTAATGGCCCAAACTAATTTTTCCCTTGTAATCAGATCGGGGTTGTTTGTTATTATGCTACCTGGTTCTGTGGAATCATAGTTGCATAAGTTCTTAGAGCTTCCTGGAAAGTGAGTGTCCAGAAGCAAATTGAGCGTTTCTTCGCAGGATTCTGTCCAGCCGTCAGCTGTTTTCAAACTGCTAGGCATGGTCGGACTCTTTGAGAGGATTTTTCTTAATCTAGAAGCTTCTGAAGTATCTTCTATTTTTCCACAGAAGTTTCTCCAGGAAGTTCTTTTATTTTTCCTCAGTTGATATTTTTAAGTTTTGAGGGATTTCTTGTAGGAGTCCCAGTCTATTAAAGTTTTAGATTGTTTAGCTCGGTTGAAAAGTTTTCTACATTCCTTCCTGAGCGGTTCTAGCCCCGAGCTCCACCACAGTGGTTTCTGTTTTCCTCTTATTATTATAAGAGGACAGGATTTCTGCAGTGAATGGTTAAGGGCAGTGGTAAGATCATTGACTTTTTTGTCTAGATCATATTTGTTTGTAGGGTTTTGTAAAAGTTCAGGTTTAATAAACTTTTTCAAAATTACCCGATATTTTTGCCAGTCAGTTTTCCGATAGTTACGGAAGACTGGTTGCTTGAGAGGTTCCTCATTTAGATCAAATTGAATGTATCTATGATCAGTAAAGTAGATGTTCAGTGTTCAGTAGATACTTTCCAATTAGTAATCCTATGATGAACCGAATCGGAGACAAGAGTGATATCTAAAACTTCTTGTCTGTTTTTGCTAATGAATGTTGGTTCATTGCCAATATTACTTACTACAAGGTTAGTACTTAAAATAAAATCAAAAAGTGACTGACATTTATGTCAGTACTACTCCATACTGTGTGATGCGGATTAGCATCGCATCCAATGATGAGGCAGATCTTCTGCCGTTCTGCTGCAGCGACAATCCTTTTAAATAAGTCGCATGGAGGAGGGCCAGGATGGTCATGGCCGAGGTAAGCTGATACCAGCCAGTAGATTTTGTCACTGGTCTGGTATCTTATTGTGGTTACATCACGATTGCTGTAATGAGATTGCTGTAATGAAGGACAATATCTTCCCCTCTCTTGTTTAGGCGGAGAAGAAGGGAGGCCGAAGCCTGCTTGGAGTGTTGGAGGTTAATCTGAGTTAGCTGCACCATCTTGGGAACAACTAAGAAGACTAACCCCCACCACGGTCTGGTTGAGGTCGTCGTCTGTTTCGCTCTCAGAGTTTGACCTAAGAAGGTCATCCTCGCTGAGCGAAACCTCGTTAGCGGAGTCGTCAGTCTCCAAGTCGGAGAACTTGACGACATTTTGGGCATCCTAGTGGGATGTGGAGGGTTTATTTTCGTACGTTTCAGCAGAGGATGTGCCGAGCTCGTCTATCTCCACGGATGGAGGGTCGACTTGCCCTGCGGGTTCTTCCACTGAAGACGCACTTTTTGTTACGGAAGATGGAACGATGTTCTGTTCTTCATCTTTTTTGTATATTTTTAAGGCAATGTTTGACCAGCCGAACCGAATCATGCCTTTTGTCGCAGCCAGGGGAGCTAGGGAGTTCTTATTGATGACTATTATAGCCGATCTATAGTGACCCTCCGGCTCTTCCAGCTTCGCGACTTTCCAGTTATGGGTAGGAAGGGTTGGATTGCCGAATTAAATCATTTTCATGATTGTTTCTTTGCAAGAGAGTTCTGCTGGTAATCTAGCGCGAGCTCTAGGCCTGCAAGGGATATCCTCCCTTGACACGACTTCCAGCTTAGCACCAGGCCAGAGTCCCTCTAACCTGCTTATCGCAAGCTTATACAGATCGCGCGATCTCTCTCCATCAAACGCGATTAACCTGACGCGCCCCTGATACCATCCTGCATCCTCAAAGATGGCAGGTTCCCCTGGGTTTTCCA
This sequence comes from Melanostoma scalare, assembly GCA_949752695.1. Lineage (NCBI taxonomy): Eukaryota > Metazoa > Arthropoda > Insecta > Diptera > Syrphidae > Melanostoma > Melanostoma scalare. The sequence continues at coordinate 101,924,940 of OX456984.1, forward strand.
TCATAAGAGTACAGTAGGAGGGCTGGAGCTTGTTCATGATAATCGCCTATTGATCGAAAGAGATCGCACCATCCGCGTTACTCCTGTCAATGACAGCGAAAATGGTTTTGCCCCTCAGTGCGTCACTGTACGACATGTCTTTTTTGGAGCTGAGGGTGCTTGGTTTTTGCACCTTAAACCTTTTGGCGTTCGGGGTTGACTGCTCGAACGAGCGTTGGCGCTTAGACGTTGAGTCTTCGCTGTTTTTTTCATTTATTGCAATGATTTTCATTGCCCGCTCAAGTTTGGCAGATTGCGTTGAATCAAGCTTAGGTTTAGGTACCGCACCTAACACCTTCGCAATTTTCTCCGCATTCCGCCTTTCTTTGTGGTTTGGGAATGTAGGGAGGTTGGGATGCCCTTCGTTGTCCGTTCCACTGTAAGACACAGTTTCACCTTCAACTTGGGGGTTAGGGGGATTGGAAACCCTTTCGTTTTCAGTTCCACTGTAAGTCACAGTTTCACATTCAACTTGGGGGTTAGGGGGATTGGAAACCCTTTTGTTTTCAGTTCCACTGTAAGTCACAGTTTCACCTCCAACTTTGGGGTTAGGGGGACTGGACACCCTTTCGTTGTTTGTCCCACTGTAAGTCACAGTTTCGCCTACAACTTGGGGAAGGGAAGGAGTGTTTCCGGAGCTCGAAGGAGGTCCTCCCCTTTCAGCCATGGAGCCGATAGTCTCGGCACCCGTACCGTCCGGGTTGGTCGACCTTGAGTCCTTTGACATAGGATGGGATGAGGTGGGAGGTTGGGGCAGTGTTTTTGATGAGGGTAGCCCTTTTGTCAACATATCACAGTTCGCGTTGGAACCGAAAGTCTCTACTTGTTGCAACAGTCTTCTCCGGGGTCCCTTCAATACGGGCAGTATGAGTGGAAGTGCTACAGAGAGTCACTGCAACTCTTCCACTGGTTTGGGCATCCTCCTTAGGAGGGCTCTCCACATTTCTTGGTTAGCTTGTGAGGCCTTCCTTGAACTGCAGTCGGCTCCCCAGCCCTTCCGCAAATCGCTTTATTCGTCATAGTAAGTAAATTGGTCACTGGCGACTTATCCTCTTTCGAGGCCAAGCCATCGCCGGCAGTCGCGACACCTGCCGACTTTTGAACGTATATCCCCGTTCGTTTTTTATTCCTTTTATTTACTTTTTCCATTGTTTCATTTCAAGTTTTCCAACATTGAGGTTTTGTTTTCAATTATGTTGGTTGGTCTGGTTCTGCAGCTGGATTGCTGGAGAAGATTTCCATAAGCACCCCCACCACGACAAGGTCAACTCATATGGGGTGCAGGGGGTAGCGACACGGGGATGCAGGGGGTAGCGACACGAACGTAGCCATCACTGTCCGGATGAACGCTTGTTATTCTGCGAATCTTCCATTTGGTTGGAGGTATCTTTTCATCCCTTATAGCGACTAAGTCGCTTATTTCCAGATTAGGCTGGGTTCGATTCCATTTCGAGCGTTGTTGAAGTTGGACGAGGTATTCGGAGCTCCAACGTCTCCAAAAATGTTGTCGGAGATTTGCGATATGCTGCCAGCGATCAACCAAATGGCCTTGGAAATTTTATTTTTCGGGTTCGGGTATTGTTATGAGCGGCTCTCCGATGAGAAAATGACCAGGTGTGAGGACCGATAGATCATTGACATCAGATGTTAAAGCACAAAGTGGTCTTGAATTTACACATGCTTCAACTTCCGCTAACAGGGTTGTGAATTCCTCGTAGATCAAGAGACTGTCACTGAGTGTACGACGCAGATGGAATTTGGTTCGTTTGACGGCGATTTCCCAAAAGCCACCCATATGAGGAGCCATTGGAGGGTTAAAATGCCAATTCGTTCCATCGTCCGAAAGATATTTAGCCACCTCTTCGTTCTGGCTGGCCTCGAACATCATTGCCTTGAGTTCCTTTGCTGCTCCGACGAAATTAGTGCCGTTGTCACTGAACATATCCTTGCAATGTCCGCGACGTGAAACGAAGCGCTTGAAGACAGCGATGAATGTAGCCGATGAGAGATCACTAGCGAGCTCGAGATGCATTGCACCCGTTGACGGACAGCTGAATACAGCAATGTATCCCTTTACTGCCTTGGTTCCACGACCTTTTGACAATCGCAGTTGAACTGGTCCCGCGAAGTCGACACCACTGATCAGAAAGGGGCGGCAGTATGTTACACGGGGCGTTGGTAAGTCACCCATGAGTTGTTGGCGACTATGATGAGACTGTTTGCGGCATTTGACACACGAAAGTGCAATCTTCCTAAGGACACCTCGAGCGCCGATTACCCAGAAGCGGTTCTGAAGCATTGCTTGCATAAGTTGTGGGCCTGCATGTTAGGTAATGCGGTGGACGTCATCGCATATTAGTTTTGTGAGCATAGATGTTTTGGGCAATAGAACAGGATATTTTTTGTCAATTGTTAGTGATGAACTTTTAAGTCATCTTCCTACTCGCAATAATCTTTTTTCATCCAAAAAGGGGTGCAGTTTAAGTAGCGGGCTATGACTTTTTCGGTTTTTTGGAATGCAAGTCGTTTATATTCCTCGTGAAAGTAGGTGTTTTGGGTTTGTTTTACCCAAAAGATTAAAGCTTCGTCTAACTCGAACAGTTGCAGGTATTTGTTTCTTCGAAAGGGTTGCGGTTCTTGATTCTTGCAAAGTTTGACAGCTTGCTTTAGATTATAAACGTAGCGGAGAAGGCGTGCTGTTATGCGTTTTAGTTTTCTTAGCGAAGAATAGCGGTCAATAAGTTCCCACATAGATGGTTTAAATGAAACTGTCGTGGTATGAACTGACTCAGATCGTTGATCCAAGTTGGTAGAAAAGATTTCTTGCTGAGGCCATGAAGACTTTTGCATTAGCAACCAATGGGGACCATTCCACCAAAGAGAATGTTCGAATAAATTTTCTGGTAAAACACCTCTCGTGGCGCAGTCAGCTGGGTTGTCGACTGATGGCACATGGTACCAATTTTCAGGTGGTATCGTTTCTTGTATTTGGGAGACTCTATTGGCGACAAATGTACACCACTTGCCGGGAAATTGACGAATCCATGCAAGTGCTATGGTTGAATCAGTCCAACCGTATATGTGACGTATGTTCGGGTCGACGATCGGCTTAACTGTCTGAACCAATTGTGTAAGAAGAGCTGCGCATAACTCAAGCCGAGGTACAGATAGTGTTGCGGTTTTCTGCGGAGCTACTCTCGTTTTGGCTGTGAGAAGTTGCATCGTAATTTCGTTGTTTGGATGAATCGTGCGGATGTATACGGCGGCAGTATAGGCGGTTTGGGAGGCGTCAGCGAAACCATGTATGTCGGATATTGCGTCTGGTATACCTAGTTTTACCCATCGAGGAATTTTGATGGCTGCAATCTTCACTATGTGTTGTAAATAGTGAAGCCAGCTGTTGTTGACATCATCGGGAACTGCTTCATCCCAATCCACCTTTCCATCCAATCCATCCGAGAGTAGATTGTTGGGTGATGGGTGTGTTAGTAGGGCCTTTGATTAGCCCAGCACATAGAAACTGCCCTAATTCATCGGCTCCGATTAAAATGTCGATGGCCGCCGGTGTATCGAATTGCGGATCAGCGAGTTTAAGGTATTTTAAATGGGGCCAGTTCTGTCGACATAACTGATGGGCAGGAAGCATGTTGGTGAGCTTTGGCAAAATGTGAGCGACAATTGTAGTAGAAAAGCTGTTGTCTGATGATGAAAGCTTGAGTTGAACTTCACCATTAGACGTACCTGCGTCTGTTGCACCGATACCATGAATCGTTATTGAGTGCGAAGATCGTCGTAACCCTAGCCTCTGAACACAACTTTCCCTAGCGAACGTCAGATGAGATCCGTTATCGAAAAGCAATCGGGCTGTTTGATATCGTCCCGTTCTATCGACGATGTTTACCAGAGCTGTGCCCAAAAGCACGTGATGTCTTGCGTTTGTGAAGCATGATTGCGTGTAGTGGCTCGAAGATGTTTCATTGTGCCTAAGGGTCAAAGTGTCATGCAAAAATGTGTGATGACGTTTACGACAGGTTCGGCAGGTGTTGGAGCTGCGACATTTTGCATCTGAATGTCCAGAGCTTAGACAGTTAGAACAAAGCTTGTTGTTATTTACGAAGGCTATTCTGCCTTTAACATCGAGAGCACGAAACTTGTCACAAAAGAAAATCTTATGGTCAGCGGAGCACACCGGGCATGACGTAGCAGGTGATTTTTGTTGTTGTGTAGATGACGAAGTAAAGTGGGAAGAAAAATATGTTTTTGGCTTACCTTTTTGAAGAGCGTCTTTTGAGGTGTTTACTTTCACATGGGAATCAATAGCGTCTAAAGCGCGACATCTTTTTTCCATGAAATCCACAAGCACTTCGAATTTTGGCACGGTGTCTTCGGTAAGGGACAGCTCCCATTGCCTACGAGTTTCGGTATCAAGCTTACTTACAGTCAAATGAACCAGCCAATCGTCCCAGTTTTGAACTGATCTCCCCAGTGCTTTGAGACGATTGGGACATGCACAATAAACTATCAGTTTGGCAATCAGGTATTAGGAAAAAACATAGCTGTGAATCAGCAGTTATCAAAGTGACCTCTGATTTAAGAGCAGCTTTGGACAAGGACGATATCTGTGTCATGGTAATGCTTGACTTCTCTAAAGCCTTTGATAGTATTGATCACTTAGTGCTTCTAAGAAAGCTCAAGTCAGTATTTCAATTTTCGCTTTCTGCCCTTGATCTTATTTCAAGCTATTTAAAAAATCGGTTACTAACGGTGAAAACCAATAATGGTATATCTAGTCCAATTCTTGTCAATAAGGGTGACCCTCAGGGATCTGTTTTGGGACCGCTATTGTTCTGCACTTACATAAACGATTTACCAGATGTAATTGCCAATAGTAATATACACATCTATGCAGATGATGTTACTTTATATCTATCCGGAAGATTTGGCTTATTAGAAAACTGCGTTGCTAGAGTAAACGAAGATTTATCTCAAGTTGATTCTTGGGCTGAGTCAAACAAAATTCTGTTAAACCCAAATAAATCACTTGGTATTGTTTGTTCAAGACGAAATATATCTTTGGATATTTTACCCTTGCTTGTGCTAAACGAAATTTCTCTGCCCTATGTTGAACAAGTTAAATATCTTGGTTTTAAAATTAATAGTAAATTGAGTTGCTGCGATGCTACATCAGAAACAATTTGGCGAGTCTACAGTGGATTGCGTACCCTAAGAACTTCATCTAACTTACTGTCTCCGAATATGAAATCACATTTAGTAAAATCATTGTTGTTACCTTTTTTTACCTATAATGCTTTAGTTTACCCCTGTTTAGACTATGAATGTAGGCGTAAGTTAAATGAAGCGTTCAATGACTGTTTGCGTTATATTTACGGTCTACCAAGACATGTAAGTGTTTCAAATTTTAAAACTTCTCTTTTAGGAATGAGTTTAGATGCGTTTTATGAGTACAGGTCACTTTTGAAACTTCATGACATAATCCATAATTGTTGTCCCGAGTATTTACACGCATATCTTCATTTTCTTAGATCACCAAGAGGACTAAAATTAGTTCTACCACGGTTTACACATAGCATTGGAGAGCGTTCTTATTTTATTAACGCAATTAGACCGTGGAATAATCTTCCACATCGATTGCAAAGAATCATTTCGTCAAAAGGTTTTCGGGGGGAGTTGCTCAATCACATGTCGGGAAGGGTTTGAAGAATGGTTTTAATTTAGTTTTTAATTATTATTCAATTTCTCTGTTTTTATTCTTTTTCTATTATTTATATTTTTTTTTTTATATAATTTCTCTTATATATTTTTGCTAACACTTTTTCCGTATAGGTCTACTCTTTCCATTGTTTCTCAGTTTAAATTTTACATTTTATTATTATATTACTAACAATAACTTACTGAACAAATTTATTATGATGAGCTACAATTGTAATTTAAATTTCTGAATACTTAATTACACTGCTGTTCACTTAATTAGACGCACAAATTTTTTTTTACGTAAACCTAATTTTTTTGTAAGTGCGGGTAGCAATTGTCAAACAATTGCATTTATTTGGAAGCTTATTAAATTCTCAACAAAATAACAATAAAAAGTCCAAGGTGAGTGGAAGTAAACAGAAATTTTTTTTCACTTTTGTCTATGCTCCAAGAAAAAGTACAGTTTTTTTTTGTTCACATGATTAGACGCACCTGTAAAATTAGTTAGTTGGTCGCGATCTGTTACGTGGATTACAGATAGCTGCAAAGTTTAAGCAATTAAAAAGTGTTTGCCACAGATTTCAGTCCAAAATGTTGGAAAAAAAAGTTTTAGCTGCAGAAGAAAAAGGGAAAATTGACGTGTTGCAATCCGAAGAGTTTTCAATGAGAAGAATTGCAAAAAAAATAGGCCAAAGTGACCATGTTTTGAGGAATTTTATTAAAACAAGTGATTCATACGATAAAAACTGCAAAGGAAGGACAAAAACGGCTTTAACTCCTCAGGATAAGAGAAAAATTTCAAAAACTGCATCAAATTCAGCTCTCTCTACCAGCAAAATAATGCAAAAAGCGGGGGTAACAGCCAGCACATTAACTGTTCGTCGAGCTATTTTAGGTGCAGAACATCTTCAATTAAAAAAAAAGAAAAAAAATGCCTCCACTAAACGCCATAAGAGCAAACAGCGGTTGGAGTTCGAACGCGTTCAAAACTTTGGAAATGAGCTAAATTGGCAAAATGCGGTTTTTCTGACCAAAAAAATAATCAGGGAAACAGTGGTTGTATCCATCAGGACCATCTAGGTTAAATTTGTTTGGTCAGAAAAACCGCATTTTGCCAATTTAGCTCATTTCCAAAATTGCTATCGCAGGTCATGTGAACGCGTGCGAACTCCAACCGCTGTTTGCTCTTATGACGTTTAGCGGAGGCATTTTTTTTTTGTTTTTTTTAATTGAAGATGTTCTGCACCTAAAATAGCTCGACGAACAGTTAATGTGCTGGCTGTTACCCCCGCTTTTTCCTTTATTTTGCTGGTAGAGAGAGCTGAATTTGATGCAGTTTTTAAAATTTTTCTCTTATCCTGAGGAGTTAAAGCCGTTTTTGTCCTTCCTTTGCAGTTTTTATCGTATGAATCACTTGTTTTAATAAAATTCCTCACAACATGGTCACTTTGGCCTATTTTTTTTTGCAATTCTTCTCATTGAAAACTCTTCGGATTGCAACACGTCAATTTTCCCTTTTTCTTCTGCAGCTAAAACTTTTTTTTCCAACATTTTGGACGGAAATCTGTGGCAAACACTTTTTTATTGCTTAAACTTTGCAGCTATCTGTAATCCACGTAACAGATCGCGACCAACTAACTAATTTTACAGGTGCGTCTAATCATGTGAACAAAAAAAAAACTGTACTTTTTCTTGGAGCATAGACAAAAGTGAAAAAAAAATGTCTGTTTACTTCCACTCACCTTGGACTTTTTAGTGTTATTTTGTTGAGAATTTAATAAGCTTCCAAATAAATGCAATTGTTTGACAATTGCTACCCACACTTACAAAAAAATTAGGTTTATGTAAAAAAAAATGTGTTCGTCTAATTAAGTGAACAGCAGTGTATAAGATCAATCTTGAAGTATGATGTCAAATAATTTTTAAGATAATAAATACAATACAATACAATACATTTGAAAAGTGGAACAATTATTTATCGATCTGATAGAGTATCAAATTTTAACATCGTCATACGTCGGCATACACTAGACAAATGGACTTGCAGAAGGTCAATGGTAAATCATTAATAAAAGGAGGAACAGCAATTGACCTAGATGGCTTCCATGAGGAAGACCTGAGCCAACTTTAATTGGTTTGGAGTAAAGCCCACCAATATCAACAATTTGTCTTTTTTTAGATGGGTATGACTTAAGCCATGTACTAAAACGATTATCACAACCTAACATCTTCAGCTTATGAAGAAGTAAATCGTGATGGACTCGGTTGAATGCTTTAATATAATCTGTATAGTAATCTGTATAGTACATCGACTTGGTACCCTTTTTCCATTTCATTTAAGCAAAAGTTAGTGAAAACAGAAAGATTTGTAGCCGTGGAGCGACCTTTTATGAAACCGTGTTGACCGGGTGACAGGAGTTGTTTTACAGAGTAATAGAATCTATCGGTTATAATATTTTCCAAAAAATTTGGTACAGCTGAAATTTTCGAAAACGACCTATAAGTTTTGATTAACTGCTTGGAAGTTGGAACCACTTTTAAATACAGGATTAATATGTGACACTTTCCATTCCTCTACCAACTCTCCTGACGAAAGAGATTTATTGTAGAAGAGAGTGAGAGGAAATAAATAGATGAGGAACATCTTGATAAGAGAAGGGGCGGAATTGAATCGTAGCCTGCTTTTTTAGAAACATCTAAAACTTCATCTTCAGATATCTGAGGAAGCATAAAATTAATACAAGTTCCAATTTGCAACCTCAAGGAAAGAGAAGATGTTTTCCATTTTATTGCTAGATGTCCGATTCTCAGAGAATTTCGTGTCAGATTTTTTGATAGATACATAATGGACACAAACGATGTTATCAGAATTTTAAATGGAAGTCTTGGTTGGGAGAAATTGTATGGATACACAACGATGGCTCTGAGTTATAGATCACGTATAATTGAAGGCGACTTTTAAATTGAATTGAATTTTCGAAACATTTATTATGTATTATTTTGTGTAATGTCATTCTGGTAGACGACCTTAGGCCAAACCATAATGATAAGTATTATGATTGTGAACTATTTAATAAAACAAATAAAGTCTCTATAACTATAACTAAACTATAAGGTTCAAAATTTGAATACGTTGAACTTAGACCTTTGATTGAGTCTGTATTATATGATGATTCAAAAAAATCTGCAAGAAGATGACAAGAAGACTGTAAATCATTAGATTTTTTATTTTCATATTCCATTGACTGTGGGAACTGTGATACATTGTTAAGCTTTGAATTAATAAAAATCCAGAATGATTTGCTATTTGCTTTTATGTTCGATTCAGTTGCACTTATATAATGCTTGTACGAAAACAATTAAGAAAATCAAATTCTTTTCTGAGTTGAAGAAACCGAGTTCTATCTCCATTCAGCCCCGTAAATTTAAAACGCTTAAAGGCTTTGTTTTTGGCATTTTCCAAATTCTTTTATCTACTAGTCTAATTGTACTTTCCACAATTAAATTGAATTGAATTGAATTGAATTGAATACATATTATGCCATGGTATGGTAGCTTAAATGTTCTCTTTTTTTTAAAATTGGGAGAATAATTCTAAAGCTTCGAAAAAAATGTTTTTAAACCTTGTGTACATGTCTGAATGGAAACCATTTTGAAATATACTTTTCCAATCAATTTTATTATAAAAGTTATTTATTGCAATGAAGTCAGCCTTCATAAAATTAAATTTTTTTTTCGATAGGTGAAACATTTGCATACTCATAAGATTCAAGATTTACATCAAATGCTATATGGTGTTTTTTTTTTTTTTTTTTTTTTTTTTTTTTTTTTTTAATTTATAGGGTGAAGGTAAAAATTACCTTTACAAGCACGTCGACCTGAAAGATCTTTTGTGCTGTTCCCTTAGGTTTAATTACACGTAGTGTATAGGTTTGTTCATTCGAAGCTGAGGTCATGTAAGAACCTAAGAATCTTCGAGGAAGAGGTGTTTCTGATATCAAGGGGACAGGGGAACCCTTTATTGAATATTTTAAGCCTGGATCTAGCTAAGGCAGGGCATTCACATAAAATGTGTTCAGCCGTTTCTATGTCTTCAAGACAGAGAAGACAGATGTCATCTTGGCTGATGCCCATGTTTTTAAGATGATACTTGAGAGAGCAGTGTCCCGTGAAGAAGTCCGTAAGTAACTTAGCGTCACGTTTGCTCATGTCAAGAATTTCTTTCATACGTTTGTGGGATAAGTCAATGAATAGTTTTGACTGACGATGGCCATTTGAGTTGTTCCAGGTGCTGATCATGTTCTGTCGTTCCCAGGTAGCTAATTCGTTTTTAAGGCTACTTATTGGGAGACCACAGTAGGGTTCAGGGCCTTTGAATTGGGACTGAGAGCCAAGTCTAGCAAGTCGGTCAGCCTCTTCGTTACCCGGTACGCCTTCATGACCAGGCACCCATGAAAGAGTTATTTTATTGTGAGTAGCTAATTGAAGTTAACAAGTCAGGCAGTTCCAAACTAGTTTGGATTCGATTTTTGTCGAGGACAGAGCCTTTAGTGCTGCCTGAGTGTCAGAGCAGATTATGATATTGATCTTCGGAGGTTTCTTCTAATGCATTCCCTAATACAGAATTCTATAGCCATTACCTCTGCCTGAAAGATAGTAGTTGTGTTACCAAGGGATGTAGATGATTTAAAGTTGGGACCGTAAATCCCTGCACCTACACCGTTGTTTGTTTTTGAACCGTCAGTATACCAGATGTATTGGAAGTTATTTGTAAGAATTACAGGGTTCTTCCATGCTGAGCGGTTTGGAAAGATTACTTCAAAGGGGTGGTGTAACATTATGCGTTTAGGTATAAAGTCCGAGGAGTGTGCTGCAGGCGATTTCAGTATTGGGAGCACCTGCAGAATACTCATATGTCCTTGTAAGTTTTCCTTTCTTGAGTGGTTAGTGAGATGAAGCTTTAGTCCGCTTAGTGCAGCAGTCTTCTTTACTCTTTGATGTAGCGGAGGAAAATTTAATAAACTTTCTAACGCTAAAGTTGGGCAGGTGCGCATTGCACCTGTGATACCTACACAGGTTAGTCTTTGTAATTTTTGCAAAGATTTGCGGGCATAAACTTGTTCTGTTTTTTGCCACCAGACCAGCGAAGCATAGGTTATAATGGGTGCGATAATAGTGAGGTAAGTCCAGTAAATCATTTTTGGCCTAAGTCCCCATTTTTTACCAAAGAGTCTAGAACAGGCCCAGAAAGCATTTGTTGCTTTTGCTATGGTTTTGTCTAGATTTGGTTTCCAATTGAGTTTATTATCCAGGGTTACTCCTAGATATTTGACCTCTTTGAAAAAATTAATTTGAACATTATATAGGGATAGTGTTTGGAGATCGATTTTACGTCTCCTGGTGAATGGAATGATGACTGTTTTGGTAGGGTTGACCTTAAGCCCTTCTTTATTGCACCAGTCATTAACTTTGTTCAGGGCACTTTGCATACGGTTTGTGACCTGTGCTTCTTGATTGCCTTGAATAGAGATGATTAGGTCATCAGCGGTGTATCAAGGCCCAGCTTATTGAGGTCGTCCAAGAGCTGATCTATTACAATTGACCAGAGTAGGGGAGATAAAACACCCCCTTGGGGACAGCCTTTAACAGCATTAACTGTTATTGATGTTTGACCAAGTGTGGTGGATATGATTCTGCCACTTAACATAGAGTCAATCCATTTAATGGTTGGTGTGTCAATTCCTTTGACAGTTGCAGCGGTTTGAATTGACAAGTACGTAGTATTGTCAAAGGCGCCAGAAATATCAAGAAAAGAGCAGAGTATGATTTCTTTCTTAGCAAACGCATTCTCAATTTTGCTGACCAGCTGATGGAGAGCTGTAACAGTGGATTTACCAGTTTGGTAAGCGAATTGGTTAGCATTGAGAGGATTTGCTATTAAGGCCGTACTGCGAATGTGTAAACCAGTGACTTTTTCCATGACCTTTAGAAAGAAGGATGTAAGACTGATTGGTCTGAAGGATTTTGGGTCTGAGTTTGATCTATTGCCAGCTTTTGGTATGAATACTACTCTCACCTTTCTCCAAGTTTGAGGGATGTAGTTTAATTCAAAACTGGATCTATAGATAAGTATAAGTGAGCAGATTATGGTATCAATTCCATACTGCAAGAGAGCAGGAAAGATACCATCTTCCCCGGGCGCCTTGAAAGGCTGTTGGGAGGATATTGCCCACTTTATAGATTATATATGCAATGGTTATGTACCTCGTGATCCATTCAAAGATGCACTAGCCCAATGTGTCCAGATGAACCAGGCCATCACCAACATCGAAACCATACCGAAGGAAGCCGTCGACTCCACTACGAAGCAACAGTTAGTACAAAAACGACGACATGATCTGCGAAGCAAGAAGGCGAAGACGTACCAAGTAGGGGATTTAGTCATGTCTCTTAATGATGGAGTAGCAGCCACTGGAGCTTCGAGGAAACTATACGCCAAATATCGTGGTCCTTACTGCGTAACTGCTGTCCTTCCTCACGACCATGGATTGAGCTGAATCCCGATCTCGACGAGGACGACGAGATAAGACAGGATGGTCGAATCTGTAACGACCCTGGTGACACTCCATAACACCCCAGTATCTGAACTGTCATTCCAACCGTCAGTCATCTACACTTCCAAGATAACATTCCAGGAACCCGGCTAAAACCACGGCGGCGGATACAGTCCGTCAGAATATATCAGAGTGTCAAAGAGTGAAAACATATGGTAATTGTAACTTACCAAAATATCATGTACACAATATGTCCGAATGAACATTTTTTACGATTTTTTGTTTTTGGATGGGTAGAGAATAGAAATTTTGTGTCAAGTCAGGAAAGTAAGAAAACCGGTTACTTTTTTTTGTCAGTTTGCTTGCTGAGATAAATACAGATAATTACAAATAATGAAGATGTGGCAGGTTCGATATTTCTTATCTTGTGCTTTTGCGGATGTGGAAAACATGATATTTGTGTGATTTAAATGTAGGTCAGTTTCTTGGCTTAGTTTGATCAGCAAAATTAATGAAAAAGGGGATAACTAGGGAACTTAGATAATACTAATTTTTTTTTCATTTATTTATTTTTATTATTTTATTTTTATTTATTTTTTTTATTTTTTTTTACCAATAACTTGTATTTAATTTCATTTGCAAGAAGATATATTTTAAGAAAAGAAAGGAATTTATGTTTTTTGAAAACTGCAATCGAAGGACAAAAAATTCAAAAGTTTTCAAGTTAAATTTGATTTAAAAAACTTTCCGTTACAATTATTATTATTTTTTTTTCACTTGAAATTTGAACAAAAACAGTAATCTTGTGGGCCATAACCAAGCAAATTGAGATTTCTTAGGATTTTTTTCAATGACCAGTAAATAGATAGAACTTTAAATTTACTATAATTTACTAACATATATATCGACTGATAAATATTTATTTTAAGCTAAAAATATAAGGTAAAAAATTGTTCTACAGTAAAGCTCGTTTCTCAACTTTGACATCACTTTTTGACAATTTAAAAAAAGGCTTTCTTTGGTGTACCCTGACCTATGTTAAATTCGATATCTCTGTCAATACTGATGATAGAGACCTAATCATAGACTTAATTTTTTGAAGAAATAACAATCTTTAAGACTGTATTTAAGTTTAGCTTCCATAGGTTTAGGGTTTCCAGATTTTCAAATTTTCTTCCCGAAACAAAGTTTTGACTTTGAGGTAATTTTTTTTGCAGAAAATGCCTGGTAAACATAGAGTTTCTTTATTTTTTACAGATGAACAAAACAATTATAAAAAAAAAACTTTTGTATAAGTTCACTCAAAAACCCATACATTTTATGATTCTTGAAAAAATACAAAACGGGTAATATTAAAAAAAAAATAAAAAAAATTGTAACCTTGAGGGCTGTTTAAATAAAACAATAATATGGGTACTTTTAGTATTTTTTTATGTATTTTATACAAATACAATCATAACAAGTGCTCAAAGTCCCCTCCTTCGTTTTGAATGCATGCCACAGCCCGTTTCTGAATTTCACTGTGGGTGTTTGCTCTCGATAACTCTTGTCTTACTTCTAGTTTTGTAATCTTTGAATCTGTATTTAAATTGAATTCCTATAGGCTTGGGGTTGCCAGTCGTAGCAGCAAAGAAAATCTGGCAACCCTGAACCTATGGAAGCTAAACTTAAATGCAGTCTTAAAGATTGTTATTTTTACAAAAAAAATAAGTCTAAGATTAGGTCTCTATCATCAGTATTGACAGAGATATCGAATTTAACATAGGTCAGGGTACACCAAAGAAATCCTTTTTTTAAATTGTCAAAAAGTGATGTCAAAGTTGAGAAACGAGCTTTACTGTAGAACAATTTTTTTCTAAGAATATGACCAAGAACCACACCCCAAAGGATAATACACGAAGTACGGGACACCCTGTATATGCATAGATAATAGTAAATAAAGTCTTTCGCATCACTACGGAATTTAAAACTTGATGTACTTGGCCGTATCAACACCACCTCCTTAGCTACCTATACCTACTTGTTTTTTTAGAAAAGAAAAAGGAATTCCATCTCTCTAGGAATAATCTACCTTATGAATAATTACCTTCCATAACTTTTTCTTGAAAAACGATTTTTGATTTTTTTGGATTTGTACACAACAGACTTTTAAGACATTTTTACAAGTTTTGTTATGTTGAATGAATGGGCTAAAATTTTGTCACCAGCACGAATAAACAAAAGTATACACGAGCACTTTGTTATAGTATACCAATTCAAATTCAACATGTATCTAACGATCAGCACAACACAATTTACAGAAAACTACACTGTAACTCTCAATGTATAATTTATTTTAAATTCAATTGAAAGAATTCTCAAATACAAAAAAGTTCCTTCGTTATCAGAAATAAAGAAGAAGCTGAATTGCAATTAAATGCCCATAAACCTCCGGATATGTATTTTCATAGATATAAGCACCTACCCACATTTATCCACCCTTACATTGCCTTCCCACATGTACAATATGAAACAAAAATAAAATAAATAAAATATAGGTACAAATATGTAGGTACAAACCAATAACGAAAGAATAGTACAACCAACTACTTTGAAACAAAGTTAAAAAAAATTATTTCGCATACACCTTACCCAAACGCATATCTTATTCCAAATAAGTTTAATTCTATACCTATGCCTATATAAGTTACTGACCTATACCTACATACATTTTCATGCCAACCGTATTATATGTCATCAACAAATAATAGAAGTTCTCAAACACAAAATAACTACCTAGTCAAATACAAAATTTTTAGCTGAAGAAAAAAATGAAACACACTCTCATCAAGTTGCGTACACTTGACCAAGGAATTCCATTCTATTAGTGCAGTGGTGCTATTTTCTCATCCCTTTCCCTTTGTGCGTTTGCCTATGTCCGTTTCTTTCAATCCTTCGTCATTTCAAACTTTTTTTTTTACAATGCAAGCTACTGCTACCAGCAAAAAAAAACCACAGGCACACAGTTTGTAATGAGAAATGAATAGCACAAAAGATCACAAAATAAGGTCATAGGTATAGAATATAGATGATATGTATGAGGGAATGCATAACGCATAAGATCATTTGAGCGATACTCCTTTTCCAAATCACAGAGAACAGACCAAAAAAAGAGAAAACGGCGCTAAAATTGGTGGCGGATTTGCTTCGAACTGAAATGCATATGTATATGTTGTATATGTATGCAAGTTTTTCTAGTAAAAAACCCAAAGTAGACAGTTTTTCTAGAATTAATATTCCAAATTCTGTGACCACAATAGTATATTTCTTTATTGAAACTAATTAAGATTATATCAAAGAAAAATACCAACAAAAAATTGAGGTTCTTTTGGCTTCTCGTTTTTCAAAAATCGTTTGCAAATATGACTTTATTGAAGTTGAATTTTAGCGGTGTGGAGAAAAAAATATTGATTTTGGGCTCGGAGGTTAGTTGAGGAGCTTTATTACCTTCAAAAAAATTTATATATATATGTACTTGAAAACACCCACGCCTTGCCCCATCCTTTATAAGCTAAAAAAAGGCAGTTTCACCAACTTCTCATCATAACACCTGTTTCAAAACACTTAAAACTATTACCAATGATTTTATAAGATGAGCCTGATATCTATCTACTATTTGCTTTTAATTTCATGAAAAATATTAATAAACGCCAAAGTTAGTACCATAAGAGTATGCTGAAAACCGAAAAATTACAACAAATTGACGAAGGTTTTTTTCATATAAGGAGACAAAATTTGAAAAAAAACGCTCGGAGGTTAGTTGCATATATATTTTCTAGTTACAAAACGAAAAAGAAAAAAATAAAAAGTTCATAAATACGGATGCCCCGACCAAAATAGTGAACAAATCGAAATTTTCAATAAAAAAAACGGCTTCCGGTCCCTATAAAAACCGTTAGGGAATAATTTTCAGCATTTGAATGATACACAAATGTTTGTGTGTTTATTATCTTTACAATTCATTTTGTTTCATAAAATTATCGGGAAAATTGCAAAAGTTATGAAGCAATAAGTCAACGCACCTTTCAAATTTTAACGAAAAATGCAAGGGACACCTAGCCTTAAGCCCTTCTTTGTTGCACCAGTCATTAACTTTGTTCAGGGCACTTTGCATACGGTTTGTGACCTGTGCTTCTTGATTGCCTTGAATAGAGATGACTAAGTCATCAGCGTAGCCTTGTGTATCAAGGCCCAGCTTATTGAGGTCATCCAAGAGCTGATCTATTACAATTGACCAGAGCAGGGGAGATAAAACACCCCCTTGGGGACAGCCTTTAACAGCATTAACTGTTATTGATGTTTGACCTAATGTCGTGGAGATGATTCTGCCACTTAACATAGAGTCAATCCATTTAATGGTTGGTGTGTCAATTCCTTTGACAGTTGCAGCGGTTTGAATTGACAAGTACGTAGTATTGTCAAAGGCGCCAGAAATATCAAGAAAAGAGCAGAGTATGATGTCTTTCTTAGCAAACGCAGTCTCAATTTTGCTTACCAGCTGATGGAGAGCTGTAACAGTGGATTTACCCGTTTGGTAAGCAAATTGGTTAGCATTGAGAGGATTTGCTATTAAGGCCGTACTGCGAATGTGTAAATCAATCACTTTTTCCATGACCTTTAGAAAGAAGGATGTGAGTCTGATTGGTCTGAAGGATTTTGGGTCTGAGTTTGATCTATTGCCAGCTTTTGGTATGAATACTACTCTCACCTTTCTCCAAGTTTGAGGGACGTAGCTTAATTCAAAACTGGATCTATAGATAAGTATAAGTGAGCAGATTATGGTATCAATTCCATACTACAAGAGAGCAGGAAAGATACCATCTTCCCCGGGCGCCTTGAAAGGCTGTTGGGAGGATATTGCCCATTTAATGGAGTCTTCGTTAAAAATTTTTCTAGCTAGACTTCTTTTTGTGCTGTTAGGTGTAGTGTAACTCACGTTTGTGGTTAGAGATTGATCAGTGGTATGTATACAGTCAGGAAAAAGAGTGGCCGAAAGTAGGCTCAGAGTTTCACTGTAACTTTGGGTAAAACTACCATCCGATTTTCTTAAGAGACCAATACCATTGTTATGATCTTTAGCTAAGGCTTTTTGAACTCTAATTGAAGAAGGCAAGTTATCGATACTTTCACAGAAGTTTTTCCAGGTAAGTCGTTTTTGCCTTCTTATCATCGAGTAGTAAGTCGTTAAAGTTGTTCGATATTCGCTCCACGTATTGGTTCGTTTGGCTTTGTTGAACAACTTTCGAAGCTTTCTTTTTAACTTCTCCAACTCACTGTTCCACCAGGGAACATCGCGATTTGAGTTGATCTTTCTAATGTGACAGCTGGACTCGTATGCGCTTGTGATTTGTGAGCTTAAGCGTGTTGCTTCCCTTTCAAGTTGATAAGGAGAGTCAATGTTTGGATAGGATGGTTCAAATTCACAACGAAGTGTCTCTGTGTAGAGATTCCAGTCCGTGTGTCTTGGTACCCTATTGTTTTCTATATTGTTGTGATTCGGCCTTGACAGATCAAATCTGATGTGCCGGTGGTCCGAGAATGATATCGCTTTCGAGACATGCCAATTGAGAATGTTGTTGGCTATGGCAAAACTTGCCTCTGTCATATCCAACACTTCTTTCCTAGTGGAGGTGACAAAAGTAGGTAAATTTCCCTTGTTTAGAATATCTAAGTTTGAGTGCATAAGAAAATCTAAAAGTGGCTCACC
This sequence comes from Melanostoma scalare, assembly GCA_949752695.1. Classification (NCBI taxonomy): domain Eukaryota; kingdom Metazoa; phylum Arthropoda; class Insecta; order Diptera; family Syrphidae; genus Melanostoma; species Melanostoma scalare. Next base: position 101,942,991 of record OX456984.1, read on the forward strand.
TCTTTTTTTGATATCTGTACTACCCCATATGGTGTGATGGGAGTTGGCATCACAACCAAGTAGTAGCTGTCTTCCCCTTGCGTTGCAGTATCTAACAAGTTTTCTTACCTCTTCAGGTGGTGCGGAGGTAGTATCCCCCGGGTAGTAGGCTGAGGCTATTACAATATTTTGTAAGCCTCTTGCCGTGGGGATCTCAGCTAGTACCGCAACGAGATCATTTGTGATGAATTCTGGAATGGGAAGAAAGTTAGTTCTTTTATGGATAAGAAGCGCAGCTCGTGGTTGGAGTTGCGTGTTGTCGTATATTAACTTACACGATTGTGTTGGAAGGCCTTTTATTTGGCCTCTTACCACCCATGGTTCCTGGACTAGTAAGCAGTCCAGATCCTCCTTGACAAATTCCTTGCTTGCCGCAGCTGAGGCAGCTTTGGCGTGCATGAGATTTATCTGCAGGAATTTTAGGGTGGTGTAATTCATTTTGTTTTTGGGGTTGAGGTAGAGCTCGCTGGTGCTTTCAATAGCCTCTGCCGAGCTTTACCTTTGGGCCTGGGGTCCCGTTTTTGAGCCATGAATTTGGCTGTGCTGCTTTTTGCAGCTGGTGTTGCGTTCACACATATTGGTGTTGTTGTGGCGACGGTTGTTGAGCAGGGAAGGGGGGGGAGTTGTTGTTGCGTTGCCAGAGGTACCTTTTGGTAAAGAAGGCCTTACGGCTGACTCCTTTTGTAAGGCAGATGTGGCATTAGCAACTGGGGGGGGGGGGGGGGAGGAGCTGGGATTGTTGGAGCTGTCAGCCTGTTTTGTAGATCTGACGTTGGTGAAGGCTGTGGAGCACTATTACCTGTCGTCAGAGTCATACAGGCTGTCTTGACAGGGCAGTTAGGTGGGGGTTTGGGGGCACCAGTTCTGTTAGGGGCTTTAGGATGGCGGAGTTGAACATCGCCAAACCTAAAGTCTATGATGTCTTTTTTTGTTTTCAGTAGAGCCACGGATTTATGGTCCACCGAAAAGGTGAGAATAGAAGCGGCGCCTTTGGCTTCTCTTCTTATGATCCTCCATTCAGGAACGGGGAGACCCTCATTCTGGACCTTGATCGCAGTGAGAATCTGTTCGTTTGTGCATGTTTGGCCAACGGGGAAATGGCCCACCAGAATTTGGTTTTTGGGAATTTCTTCCTCTTGAACCGCCTTCAGTGAGGCATTCACCCAAGGCTTTATTTTTGGAATTTCGCCTTTTAGCCAATCAGCCGTGACCTTATTTTTGCAGTTGAAGACAAGCCAGCCTGGTCTGAAATTGGTGCCAAAGAATTTGGGGCTGATATCCCCTGTCTTTTGGCTACAAATCAAACCAAAGATGGTGTCTTGCACTACTGTCATTTGGTCAGTGTTAAGTAGCGTTTCCGGGAAGTCTGAGGCAAGGATACCTATTTTGTAACTCTCCAGCGCTTGCTTAAAATTTTGTTGCTCTGTTTTTTGTTGAAATGGAGGCGGATTTGATGTGGAAACATCAACAGACCTCTGCTTGTGAGCAATGTTGGGTTTTGCCATTTTGGCACGATTTAAGTCCCTAGGGAAGGATTCAGAACGATTCCTTTTTTCTCCCTTTGGAACAGCCGTTCTGGCTCCTTCCTTGGCTTCGGCTTCGTTAAGGCCGCTAGCCAGAAGGAATTTAAAGCGTTGGCGAGCAGCTCCGCAAAGCTTGACGCGCGCTTTTTGGGTTGTTTTGATCGTTTGATCAGAGTGTGTTGAAGGGGCAGCTTCGTTAAGAAGTTTCGCCTCCTCCAAAGAACCAATAGGTGGAAGGTCGTCAAGACCTGTCTCCATTGGTGTGGATGCACTTAGAGCAGCATCACTCTCTTTTTTTATTTTCATTAATGCTATATGGTGTATAGAGTTATTTGGTTACAGTGATTGTGGAAGGTCTAATGGATTTGAATGATCTCTAAAACTTCTGTTCATTGCGCTCTCTTCCTTCTGCTTCTTCCAATAACAGCAAAACCGATATTCTTTGCATTTAAAACTTGATCTTTTTTTAAATATTTAAAAATATCAAACAAAATAATAAAGAAATTTGTTTTGGTTGAAAGCAAATGATCTGTCAGAACTTTCGAAAGCTACTTTCGAATTTTTATTTTTTATTTTTGTGTTGGTAAAATTTTTCCCAAAGTAATAAAGTCCGAAGAAAATTCCTGATACAAGGAATATGTTCCCGGGAACGATTTTATTCCTAAGGAAAGAAATTCTCTTAGAAATTGCCGATAGGGCTGATTGTGTTCGATTAAATAACTCGATTTCAATTTTTATATTAAACAGAATAGAATGTATATTTAACACAAACGATCTTTACAATTGTTAAGTACAACAGTGAGTGATTGACTAACCAAAGAATGTCAGCGCGAATTAAATATTTGTATGGTGACCTTGAAGAATAAAGCCAATGTACAATAGGGCAATCACCTTCAGTGGCTGCATTAACATGTACAATGTACTTATCTCATTTTTCCTAAATTATAATAGCAGACACAAAATGAAATAAGAGACACTGCAACAACCTTCCACACTATTTTCAACTTATCAGCAAACTTGACGATGGGAAAATATTGAAATTGAATGCCATCGTCATACTTGTCATTAGCGTTAAGAAAATAATAAAGAAGACCGATAGTCTCAATCGACCCGCAAACAACACGATCATTTAACTGGCGCAGTCGACACCTCTGTCAAGCTGGTGAATTGACTTTCTCGGATCGGAACAAAAATTATGTGTAATTTAGTTGCTAATTATTTGCTAAAAAATTAGTTTTTTTGCTCCTCCCGTTTAATTATAAAAATTCACATTTCCAGCTTGACGTCAAGCTGGCGAGGCAATTTTTTCAGGAAAGGTTTAGTTTGTTTGTGTTGTGTTTTCACAATATTTTTTTGCTCTAGGAAAAATAAAGCAAAAATTTTTTTTGCTCAGTAAAAAAATAATTTTCTCAATTTAAAAAAAATTTTTTTTTACAAATTTTTTTTAGCACATTTTATTTTTGCTATTTAGTTGCTCTAGGAAAACTAAAATTTTTTTTGCTGATTACAAAAAATTTTTTCTATTTCTTTCTGATTTTTTTTTTGGTAAAAAAAAGGATATGTTGAAAAAATTTTTGCAAAAAAAAAATTGAGAAAAAAATAGAAAATTTTTTTTGTAATTAGCAAAAAAAAATTTTTACTTGCGATTATAGGTACTATAAGGCAAGTCTTGCAATCGTGCAGAAAAAAAAATTTGAGATAACAATTAAAAATGACATTACGATGATAGAGAATACGAAAAAAGTGGGTCCTGCAATTCTGTCTGTCTGTCTGTGTGTCTGTGTGTCTGTATGTCTGTGTGTCTGTCTATCTGTATATGGATCTACAGCCTGAACCGCTTGACCGATTTTCTTCAAAATTTGCAGTTATGGTCTCTGGAGTTACCTACAGAGGGGTTTTTGGAATTGGGTCTCTAGGTCTTGAAATAACGGTACCTGCCATACAACCGATATGATAATATCTATTTTTCTCGAAAATGGCTCTAACGATTTTAATAAAATTTTACGTGAGGTATTATTTTTAAATAACTGTTCTAATAATGTAAAAATTTTTTTTTGGAAAATGTCTAAAAACGGTACCTCCCATAGTACGGTTTTTTTCAAAGCCGATTATCTAGCTAATGGCTAACACGATTTTGACGAAATTTCATATTTAAGAAGTCCTAAATTGTTTGAGAAAGATTGCATATCTATATTTCAAAAATCTAGTTTTTTTTCGAATTTTCATAATTTTCTTAAAAAAAAATTTATTTTTTCGAATATTTTCAAAACGGTATCTTTTATTTATTTCAAATTTTCTGTCAATACATCTCTTAGCAAGATCTTAAACCTTGTGTACTTTAATTTTCAAAACCTCATTTTTTGAAAAAATAAAAAATAAAAAACCGGTTTTTTAAAAAATGGCTCTAACGATTTTAATTAAATTTTAAGGGTTTGTATGTAATAGCGATTGCAAAAATATGGAGTTTTTAGATTTTCGCTTGATACTTTTGAAATATTTAATTTAATTTTTTAAATATTTTGCGTAATTTAATTCAATTTTCATAATTAATGTGTAGTTGGCCACCCTGTACCACCAAATATATTAAGAGATACTAAAACCTTTTACTCAGTCTTAAGATTTTGGTATTGTACTTAGCAAACGATCGCAAGTTCGTGCGACCCAGTCGTGCCCATTTTTTGTTTCAGTTTTCCTAGAGTAACTAAATACCAAAAATAGAATATGCTAAAAATAATTTTCCAAAAAAAAATTAAGAAAAAAAGTGAAAAATCTTTTATTTAGGATAAAAAAATTGTTTTATTTTTCCTAGAACAAAAAAATATCAAGACCAGTCTCTTAACCTTTCCTGAAAAAATTGCCTCGCCAGCTTGACGTCAAGCTGGAAATGTGAATTTTTGTAACTAAACGGGAAGAGCAAAAAATAAAATTTTTGTTTTTACGAGGAGCAAATAATTTGTAGATAAAAATATAAGAAAATCAATTTTTCAAAAAAAAAAAAAATTCAGAAATTTTTTTTAACTAGCAATAAAATATTTTTTTTAGTTTTTTATAAAGCAAGCTGAAAATGTGAATTTTTATAATTAAACGGGAGGAGCAAAAAAACTGATTTTTCAGCAAATAACTAGCAAATAATTAGCAACTAAATTACACATAATTTTTGTACCAATCCGAGAAAGTCAATTCACCAGCTTGACAGAGGTCAGTCGACGGCAGACCTCAAGTGAAAATTTTATTTTTTGATACATATGTTAAGGGTCCGCCAAATAAAATGCTATAAGAAAAAACTGCTGAATATTTTCTCAAATTTCTTTTATATTTGAAAGTACAATCCTTCCGGTTAATAATGAAAAATAATTTCATTCAAATGGTTGCCTCGGCTTGCCATGCAGTAGCCTACACGATCCGTCCAATTTTTTAAGCAAATTATCGATTGTGTGCAGCTGTATTTCACCAATGGCTTCACGAATATTGTCCATTAAAGCGTTAGTTGTCTCTGGCTTGTCGGCGCGGCGTAGCACTTATCTTTTACGGCACCCCACAAATAATAGTCCAACGGTGTCAAATCGCAGCTCCGAGGTGGCCAAACGACATCAGCTTTGCGGCTGATAATGCGATCTTCAAAAACAGGGCGCAAAACATCGAGTGCAGTTTCGGCTGTGTTGCACGTAGCGCCGTCCTGTTGAAATCAAATGTTGCTAATATCCTCCTCTTCAATTTTTGTGTACAAAAATCGTTCAACATGGCTCGATAACGATCGCCATTGACTGTTACGGCCACTACTTTCTCATTTTCAAAGAAAAATGGGTTCAAGCACCCTTTTTGCCACAGCAGCAATATTCTCGGGTGTACGCACTGTTTTTGACTTTTCATGCTTTGGTTTATCGATGAGGATGCCAGCTTCTTTCACTTTTTTCACAAGATAACAAACATAAGGAGCTGACGCGACGGTGCTTCTCATCTTCCAAAATCCGTACGCAATTTTCGCACACATTCTGCAACATTTCCATTATTGATTTTCAAAGTAATGTCGCAATATTTCCCAGCGTTGTTCAAGCGTATACACTACGTTCAGCGGAAGGATAAAACTTATTATTATTAAATCAGACATAAGCTAGGTCTTACCATTCATAATCACTAGTTGAAAAAAAAAACGTTAGATGGCGGACCCTTTATATACATACATACGTTTTGAACTACCAACAGGGAACTTGGCTAGGAAGATTAGAGACGAGTACGATATATACAAAATAAAAAATATTTTGTATTCGTACGTAGGTTTTGATGAGGGAAATATAATTTCAATAGAGCTAGGAAGTAGTAGACAACATAATGTAAGCTTTATTAGACCAAATTATAACACTAGAAATAATAATTTCTCCCCTCATACACATCAGCGACAGATTATTATTAATGTTGCCCAAGATATTCGTCAACCACAACAACCACAATACAGTAACTCTAGTAATCCATCTAGGCAAACGCACTCCTGTCCCAATGTAAATAGATAATATTTCGGTGCCGTGACATTGTGCCAAGCGACATCATGCAAAATGTAGAAATTTGGCACAATGACGCTTTTGCAAAGTGACATTGAGCCAAACATTAGGATTTGGTATAATGACGCTTTGTAGAAGTGACATTGGGCCAAGTGTAGAAATTTTGCAAAATTACGCTTTTGCAAAGTGACATTAGGCCGAACATTAGCGTTTGGTATAATGACACTTTGAGAAGTGTTTTAGGGCCAAATAGCACTAACAATGTTGCTCGAAACTGTACAGATACACACATGTACACACAACACACGTTTGATAACAAGGTGCGTAAATTTTTTGTCATCTGTGTTTACAGTCCTAAAAGGGATTATTGGCTTAATGACATCTAAGAAACTCACACGCTTATCATTAATATTGTGAAGGTCTGATGAATGTTTTGTTTTTGAGCATAAGATAAAGTAATAGTTAGAAATTCGACTGTGTGTGTAAAAGATACACTGAACCAAATTTGGTAGTCAGATTGAATAAAAAGTAGGTAGAATTGAAGAATGGGTAATCAATATATGATCAATGAAACCTATCCTTTATTTTGAAAAATATTTTGTACTATTCAATAAATCCTGTTGTTTTGAAGAAAGGCATAAGATGACTTTTTTATGTTAAATCCACAAAACTTTGTGAAATTGAATAAATTTCATCATTCTTTACTGAAATTAAGTGAATAAACATTCTTCAACTTAACAAAATGTTTTCCTTACTTTGAAGTAATATTCTTCAAAGTGAAACCAAATTTATTTGTTCCAACTTTTTGGTTTCTTTAAATTGAAAATGTATTTTTCAACTTGACAAAGTGTTTCCGAACTTTTCATCATTTTCACGTAATATTTTATTCAAGTTAAAAAAAAATCTTAATTTTAACACTAAATTTTTTTTTTTAATTGAATAAACATTCTTCTAATTGGTGCATCTTCTTCTTCAAATCATCAATCAGCCCTATTATCGTAACAGATCGGAACGAAATTCATTCCAATTTGTACGATATGTAAGATATTTGTATTATGGTAACGTTTCCGATTGCTTAATCGGACATATCTCCGAAAAGAGCGAAACTTTTAGAAATATTTATTAAATGAGACTACTTTGACAATGACAATCAATCAAGTATCTACTCTGTGTTTTCTCTCAAATGTCATATGTTCGTTTTTGTTTTTACTCTCAATAAAATTGAGTTAAAATAAGTTATATTTCTTAATTCCTAGGACTGCATTTCAAATAATCTTTTAACAGGCTATGGGCCCAGTCCACAATTAAAAGGAACAAGAAATCAATCAAAAAAGCAAACTAGTCTTTGGAAGAAAATTGCAGAACAAGAAGCAAAGAAATTAGTCGGAAAAACGAATTGCTCTTTGGGAGAAGTTTCTGGAACAAGAAACAAAGAAATCTTTTTTGAAATTGGCTCAGTTGCTTGAGAAGGAAGTGCGGGTTGTATACGTACTACTAAAACTTTTCGCAAGAGTTATGGACGGAGAACTGAATCGAATTAATAAACTTCACGGAGGGGAAGGTTGGGCGGTCTGGAAGTTCCAGGTCAGGGTGCTTTTGAACGCATCTGAAATTTTCGATGTTGTAACTGGAGAAATTCAGAAACCAGTTTTATCAACACAAGGAGATGAAACCATACAACAGTCTCAAGCAAGGCATAAGTTGGAGATGGAAGTTTGGAAAAAATTAGGCAGTCAAGCCCAAAAAGTAATTGCAACTTAAGTTGGCCAGCAAACAATGGCTGAGTTCCAAAATGCAGAAAAAAAAGTTTAACTGCGGCAGTACTACAGTCTCACTGTGCATCTACTGCGCAGTTTTACTGCTTTGCATATATTTTACAATGCATTAGTTTTACATTTCGGAACGCATTAAAAATAGCAGTCTGGGAGCTAAAAGTGTACGATATGGTTACATTTATTTTTAATGAGGATTTCATTTTCGTTGATACTAGCTGAGCCGCCTGGCGTTGCTCGGGTCTGTAGTTTTAAGGTTCCCGTTCCCTCGTTCTTCCGCTTCCGTGACCCGTGAGAATATGGGGATGAAATATAATCTTTTTTACTGTGGGATTATGTGTAATGCTGAAAGAATTTTTGGAATTAATCCAGCAGTTTCTAGGTTTCCTTTATCAACCCCATTCCCGGAATCTTCTGTTCCCATCTAAATATGTGTATGAAATATAAGTCTATGTCGTAGAGGGATAATGCAACATCTTATAGTTGAAAGAATTTTTGAAATCTGTCAAGTAACTTCAATGTTCCCGTTCCTGTTTTTGTTCCCGTAGGATTGCAGCCATGAAATATACTCTTATTTACTGATAAAATGTACCACCCCTAACGCTGAAAGAGTTTTTGAAATCTGTCCAGTAGTTTCTAAGTTTCCGTTGAACCAACCCCGTTCCAGTAGGGATCTCCCGTTTCCATGAAAATATGTGAATGAAATATCAGTTCAAGTCACTGAGGGATAATGTAACATTCTAGAAGTAAAAGAATTTTTTAAAACGGTCAAGTAACTTTAAGATTCCCGTTATCGTTCCTGTTTCTGTTCCCGTGGGATTATAGGAATGAAATCTAAGCTAAGTTAATGAGGGATTATGTGGCATCCCAGTTCTTAGTACTGAAAGAATTTTTGAAATCTGTTCAATAGTTTCTAAGTTTCCGTTCCCAACCCTATTCCTGTGGGAACTTTCTTAACCTTAGATTCACTTACTTTTCTTTGGACTCCATCTTTTTCTTTGAACAAACGTTTTCTTTTTGTAGTGAAAACTTTTTTTTTTCTAACGTCAAATGAAAGCATACAAAAAAAAATTGATGCGTTCACTGCGCAGTTACTGCGCATCGTATACCTTAAAACTGCGTAAAGAAACTCGTGACTTTGTAGAAATTTTGGTTTTTAATTTTCGGAACGCATGACTTTGCAGTATCTGCGCAGTTTCTGCATTTTGGAACTCAGCCAATGTCTCATATTGTATATAGTGAGTCAGCTAAAGAAATGTGGGACAAGTTGCATATGGTATATGAACGCAAATCATCTACGAACCTACATCTATTGCAACAACAATTTTATAGTTTATCCTTTGATTCTTCAAAAGATTTGTCATTTCAAAAGTGGAAGAAATGGCTCAGCGGTTGAAGGAAGTTGCGGAAGTGGTATCAGAATCAATGATTGTTACAAAAATCTTGATGACACTTTTGGAAAATTACAATAATTTTTTCAGCGCATGGGAGTAAACCAGTGACGAACGTAGCACATTATCAAATTTGACAGCAAGGCTCATGATGGAAGAATCTAGATTGTTGGTTCAGAAAAATAATGCAAGGGAGGAAGTAGGAGCTTTCGTAGCCAAGAAATGGAAAAACAATATACGCCGACCAGGAACTGAATCCAATAATGAGAAAAAGTTTGAATTCAAAATTCATTTGAATTCAAATTCATTCTGGAGCCAGCGACCACATGGCAATTCATAAGGAATGGTTCAAAAACTACAACAATCTTCAAAATCCAATTCCAGTTCGGATAGGTGATGGTCATATTGTCTATGCGCTAGGCAAAGGAGACATAGATATTTTGGCTTATGATGAAATAACATGATCACCTGGTGTACTAAAAAATGTATTACATGTTCCAAGTCTTCATTTGAATCTTTTTTCACAAGGAACTGCATTGAACAAGGGAATGATATTAAGATCCGATCAAAACTCATGTCAGTTTTATTTAAAAAAAACTATCGTTGCAGTGGGAGGAAGATGCGGTAAAATTTTTGAAATGAAATTCAAAGTCGAGAACTTCGAATATGAACCAGAGTTTACTCATGAGCGAGTTGTAAAGACCCCTGAGCCAAAGAAGACGTCGGTGAAAGATCAAAGGCGAACTCTGGGCAGTGCACTAGTATCAGAGGTGAAGTTGGACGTGAAGGAAGAAAAGGCTTGACATGAGATGAAAGTGGCGTTTGAGAACTTCGTAGAAGAAGGAGTTACAATAGCATTGCAGAGGCGAGTAAAGACTCCAGAAATAAACAGGCGGAAAAGAGCCATGAGACTGTCTTTGGGATATCGAAAAGAGCTAAACCAAACTTTTGATCTACAATCTTACTTACTAAATCAAAAATAGAAGAGGAAATAAACATAGGGAATGAAGCTAGTTTCATTTTTGATTTAGATTTTTCTTTATTTTCGTTTTCTTAAAGGGTAGCATAAGATATTTTCTATAAAGAATTACAAGCATGGCTTTTAAAGCCGAAGAAAGAATTGAATGGAACAAATTCCAAAAAACGATCCATGAACAGAGGGAGACTGAAGAATTGGAGTGGGAGCACCAGAAGAAGTGGTTTTAAACTAAGAGTCCCTGCCTCTTAGTTTAAAACCACAAGAAAGAAGCACAAGGCTTCGACGGACACGTCAGAATTCAGCTGATTTCGTCGAAACCAGGAGATGTTCGTCAGATGTTGAAGAACCAGCTGTTGTCGCTTTCAATTCTAGCAAAACCTGTCCGAGTAAAGAAATTTTATCTTCCATTGACGTCAACGAGTCAAATGGTCCTGAAAAAACGGAAGAAGTAAAAGTACATGTTGCTGCTGTACAGATTGATACAAACGATGTCGATTCTACTGACGATGAAACAAAACTCAAATCAAAAGTTGCGTCTAAGAGCTCTGTTGTTGAAGTTCCAGAAGAGCAACTGGTTGAGAACTCTGAAGAAAGTATTCCCTCAACTCCACCCCCATTAAAAACTCGACCATCCAGGAATGTCGAATCAAGCCAAGTTATTCCAGCTGTAAGGAGAACTCGTAGAGTAAGCAGTGGAGATGTTATAGTCGAGAACTAGGGAGGGTGTCCATCTTATCTCTTTAAAAGAGAACATGTTCTCTTTTTTAGGTCCGATCTTTTTTACACTATCTTTTTTCGTTGGGATCTTTTTTTATTCTCTTTTTTCTTTGTATATATCACTTTTTTTATTCGAATTTATTTAATAAATTTTTTAACACCTCAATTAAATGTAAACGTGGTGTAAAGAATTATTGCAGTTCTTTCTAATACATTGGCGTGATGAGATACAATTTTTAATACTAAAAAAAACCTTAGATTCAGCTTTTCTTAAAGACGTCAGTTTTACTACTACTTCGAAATCAATTCAATTCAATCATCTCACTCTCTCGTGCTATATTTCCTGTAAGCAAGGAAGAGAAGCAACAAAGACATATGCAAAAAATGGCCAAGTGAAAGCCGGTGGTGGTTGTTAAATATAAAAGATCACTGTCTCTAAAAAATAAAAAATAAATAGGGTGGCGCTGCAGAGCAAGGAGCCCCTGGGCCTAGCGCATTTCTCACAACCATCCCTTGTGAAGGAATGGAAGGGACCTACAATTTTCTGCCGATTCCAAACGGCTAATCGAGAAAGCGCTTTTCATGGCAATGAATACTTACGGAGGACTTGCCAATTCCTCGCGAAAGGCGATACCCGTAGAAAAAAACATTTTTGCCTCTGTTGGGATTCGATCACTGTCTCTATTCCTCTTAAATTGTGCGTTGTGCGATCTGCGGCGATATTTTCAAAATAAGTTATAATTTAATTATAAACCAGCTTTAAATATTCTTTTGAAAATTAATTAATGTATTTATGTACCTAAAAATTTACGATTTCATAGAAATCTAATGCGATAATCACAAAAAGGAAAAGCATTTTTCCGACGAAATGCAAAAACATTATACAAGTTTCGTGAAAGATTCAAATTTTAAATGGGATGCGCAGTGTATTGTCCGCAAAGTAAATGTGAATGTCTCAAATAAAGAAGAATACAACTTCTTAGAGCAACATCTCTAAACGAAAAAACAAAGCTTATTCTTCAATCTGCGGGTGGCTCAACGAACATTCAACAATTTTTTGCTGCAAAATCAAACACATTGGCTGAGAGAACAGGCCGTGAAGAAGAAGAAAATGCTTTTAAAAGTGATTGCATTATATGTTATCAAAAATCATTTGATTGTCTACCTAAAAAAACGGAGCCTTCAATTGGAAGAGTTTTCATGTTTTTGTTGGATTTTTTAAACTTGCAATGGGAAGAAGTCGAAAAAACTATTATATTCACTTGCCAAAAAGGAACATAACTATAAACGACAGTAAATGTTTTGATGAATTTTGCGAATTGAATAGGTTTCTTAAGACAAATTGAAAGAGTTTTAATTTTAATAAATCACAGTCAATGTCAACTGCAAAATGGACGAAAGTTTTTTCATAGTATGAACTTTTCAGAACTTTCTAAAATGTGTGCGTATTTTTGTAATCCCAGGGCAGAATCTTAATGTTAAGAAAATATTTTCTCTAATTGAGGATCAATGGACCAAAGAAAGAAATATACTCAAAATTTCGACTATCAATTTTATTCTTTGCTTGGTTTATAATAATAGAGAAAGCAGCAGTCAAGATTTTTATAAAAATCTTTTGATTAAAAAAGCAGCACTACGAAAAAAAAAAGAAAAAAGAAATATGAAGATATCGATGAAGAAGAGAGTTATTATGTTGAATAGGAAGCTTCGTAGTAAGCAACTTAATGAATAATGTGATCCGTGTTTATAACTAAAAGACTTATAAAATAATTGTTAAGTTATCTTTTACTAATATATTTATTGACATGTTAACCTGCTTTTGCTTTTGAACCTCATTGTTTTTAGTGTTGTTAACTTTAATAAAAAATTTATCAACAAATATTTTTTAATTTGGTGGTCTCTTTTTGTTCATTTTAGTATTTTTCGAATGTCTCTTTTTTTTGGATTCTAGAGCAAAATGTTTTCTTTTTAGACAGACCTAAGATGGACACCCTATCGAGAACTCACAAAACGAAGATGTTGCTGTAGCTGCCAAAAGAAGTTATGTTAGAACAAATTCCAAAGTTGAAATTGCTGCCGAAGAAGCTCACGATGAGGATTCTTCCTTAATCAAAGACGACGTTGAACTCGCAATTGAGAATGAAGCAAACGACGAAGAAGTTGTTCCATCTACTCCAGTTCATCGAATATTGCGAAGACGTCAACCGATTTCCAGACTTTGAAAGTACAAATTAGTATATTACATCGCATTTATTAAAAGTTGGAGTGTTAGAAATATTTATTAAATGAGACTACTTTGACAATAATAATCAATCAAGTACTCTGTGTTTTCTCTCAAATGTCATATGTTCGTTTTTGTTTTTACTCTCAATAAAATTGCTACAAAGATAAGTTGTATTTCTTAATTCCTAGGACAGCATTTCAAATAATCTTTTAACAGAACCAATGCGATGAGAATGTCAAACTCACCGCAACGCATCTAGAATTCATGCGATGCATGGCGATTTCTTGGTTTTCTGTTCTATCCGATGTTTCCGACAGCAAAGTAGTCGCGGAAAGGTTGCACGTAAACAAAAAAAAAAAAACATGAATTCTGAGGAGGGGACAGAACAACTGTAAATAAACATTTTTATTCATTTCTTTTGAAAGATTCTCTTTATAGTACAGTATTTTGATAGGAAAAATAGCGGTTAACTGGAAAGTTTTCCGGGAGTTTTGAAAATTGGCAATTTTATAGATTTTGATGTGCTCCTTCCGAATTTCAACTTTGCCACCTCGTACTTTTGCCGCTCGCGCCGCCATATTGGAAAAATGGCGCCCAAAATTGGATTTTAGAGAATATCTCCCTCCCGACTCATTTTACGATAAAAACATTTATATACAAAATAAAACTAGAGAAAATTTCCGACACTTTATGTGTTAATATTTTTTTTCATAAAGTCAATAGTTTTGGCGCGCGAGCGCCACAAAGTGTACTCCAGCACGCGTTTTGGTCATTACTCATTATATATCCAACCCGTGGCATTAATTTTAACTGTTTCTATTTGTAAATTAAGAAATTAATTTAAATCTAAAAACTACGAGGCATCTGCCGGTAGAGCTCAATAGAAATATTAAGTCTGAGTCATCAGCGAAGTGCAATATTTTCGTATGATTACACTCGTAAAACAATTCATTGAGGCAGAAAGAATGGGTAAATGGAATTTACATCTTGACACTATACAGAAAATGACGTCTTATTTTCCTGCCAGTGGTCACTTCCTTTAGGCGAAATCTTGCCATTTATATTTGCAAGATATGCTTAATTTGCAGGAAAAAAAGACACCTGAAGAATACCAAAATTGCACAACTAATGCATATTTCACAATTAGACGTTTCGACAAATTTTGGTTTGTTACGTGGTCAGATATGACAATTGAGCAATCGTTAATGAATACGATGAAATGTCTTTGCGGTTTTACTCATGGTCGAGGAGTTCAGGAAAGCGTGCTTACTGAGTGGACTTTAGGAATGGTATTCCTGCACAATGTTTGCGATGAAGTTGAAAAGTTTTGCAATGTTGTATTTTCTAGTTCCGAGCAGCATGTCGAGATAAGAAGCTCGCGAGTTAATCGTGATAATAGTGACGTAAAAAAGCTGATAGATTGGTTGTGCAACCATCCACCTTTTCCAAAATTAAAGGAAATTATGTCAATAAGCACAGGAGTAATCGGAGATGAAAAGATAAATTGTCACATGTCTCAAGAAATTGGTAGTGCTGGCATTACTAGAATCATTGGCAGCGATTTCTATACCGTGAAATTCAAACGAAATGACCGTATAAAATCACTTGGTGTTATGATTACAGGCATCCAGATCGAAGATAACATTGTCCCGATAAATCCTTTATTAATTTTCCAAAGGATGTGCATTGCAAAAGAATCTCAAAAGGGACTTGAAAATCTCCTTACGTACGAACTTGCTCCATTTCCATTATCCCTTTTCAATGAGGAAGTCATGCGCAAGTGTATCAAATCGTCTATGTATAAGGCATTTCAGCAACGTTCTGATGATATGAATTTTGAAAGTACGATGTATATCATCGAAGGAGGGTACTTATTACACCGAGTAGTTTGGAATCGCGGCGCATAATTTTCATCCATTTGCAACCAATACGTTACTTACGTTCGATCGCACTATACATCCAATGCCATTATCGTATTTGACGGATATCCGGAAGATTTAACGAATCGTGGTACTAAATATGCGGAGAGATCCCGACGATCACGAAAAACTGCGTCAGTAGACATACTTTTTGACGAGACAATGATCCCAACTGTGTCACAAAATAAATTCCTAAACAATGACACAAACAAGAACCGTCTTATTGAAATGTTGAAGACAAAATTTGAAGCTGACAACTTCATGGTGAAACAAGAAACTTATAATCCTATCGCGGATGATTTGGATGAAATTCCGGACTGTGACGTTTCGATTGGTACTACAGACAATGAATTCGCAACACCTTGTCCATCAAGTACAGCGAAGTGAAGGAGAATGTGCTAAATTTTTGGAAATTCCATTGCATGATGTGGATTAGGTCTATTGGGGATACCACGATAAAAAAACGCGCCGCTTACTCTACCTCAAGGTGGTGTGGAAATGAGTTTTTGGGCCAAAACGTGTGTTGGAGTACGCTTTGTGGCGCTCGTGCGCCAAAACTATTGACTTTATGAAAAAAATGTCAAAACATAAATTGTAGGAAATTGTCTATAGTTGTATTGTGTATATAAATGTTTTAATCGTAAATTGAGTCGGGAGGGAGATATTCCCTAAAATCCAATTTTGGGCGCCATTTTTCAAATATGGCGGCGCGAGCGGCAAAAGTACGAGGTGGCTAAGTTGAAATTCGGAAAGAGCACATCAAAATCTATAAAATTGCCAATTTTCAAAACTCCCGGAAAACTTTCCGGGCAAAACTACCAAATGACTGTACTATTAGCTGGATAATAAAAAATAAAAATAAACAAAAATAATTCTGCGCCATCCATGATTCACAGACTCACTAGCAATTTATTCCACATATGTTTTATGTCAACTACATGCGTCAGTGTTTCCTTTACGAAATGGATACCATAAACAAAATAAATGTTACGATTGGAACTTCTCTACGGTCGTATGTTTCTCCGATCTGTTACGATGATAGAGCTGAATATGATGCTTTGTGGACTTCAAATTGAAGATTTTTTTTCGATGCACGTGCGTTCCGTCAAATTGATAGAATATTCGGTTCAATGGATTTTTTCTTCAAATTTACTATCATTTCCTTAATTTCACGCATATTATTCTTCATTTTAACGCTTTGCTTTATTCGAATTGACAGAAAAATTGTATGGATCTCTTCAAATATGTGAAAAATCATTGCTAAACGGGAAGAATATTTCCTGAAAATCAAACAATTATAAATTTTTCAAAAACAAATTCAATTTTTATTACAAAAAACTTATTTATGGTTTGCTTAAATTATTAATTAGTGCACTAAGTTTTGGACTATTTTTATCATAAGTCGTCACAATTTTATAAAAAAAGTTCTGTATAAACAATCAAACTTAATCAGATGACATAAAGTATATCAAATTGAACAAATTAAAAATCTTGAGATATAGGTCTATTGCCAATAGAACCGAGCTCTGCTTATATTTAATTCCGTCAAAGTATACCACTATGTCCTTAGGATCCAAGACAGTTCCAACAACAATTACCTAGGGTTGAATGTACTTGCGCTCATTCTGCTTTCGAAGAATCTCTTCCTCACATGCCGCTATACTGTATCCAACAAATAGGAAGCTTGCCTGTGAATCTCGTTTTGAAAAGCGGGTATTTGTCTTATGTTTCCTGCCACTGACCACTTTCGAAGTTGGCACGAGGAGACTGTGTATCAAATAAAAAATTGCACAACAGCGACCGTCTGAAAAAAAAAAAAAATAAAAACAATATATTTTTGAATTTGCTATTCTCTAAACAAATGTTTAATTTTTAATTACTTTCAGATAAGTCTGTTTTTCTATTCATTTCAGCTAGAATAGTTTTATTTGTTTGGTCTTTTATTTCTTCTTAAAAAACCGGTATGATTTTTGTTGTGAAATCTTCGTGTTTTAAAATTAGGCTTTCAGCTTTTGGTGTGCTTGAAATCCATGTCAATCTGGAAAAAATACATATAAATAATCAGCATTATATTTGGTACGAATTTTATAAATCACCAGTTTGAACCCCATACATTGAACAACTGGATATTACTTACATATTTTTTATGTTTCTTTGTTTTTCACAACACTTGTGGTATTAATATTACTCCTGGAACACGACTCACAATCACAACTCTACACGAGAACTTCACTTAATTGATGAAAATGCAACAAATAATCCGTAAAACTGCTCAACTGCTTCAGTTTGTACAATAACAGGTTGAAGAAATATCTTCAAGTTGACAAATTTCGTCAATGTTTCTTGAAAATTCTTGAATTTAAAGAAAAAAAAAATATTCCACTCAATGAAATTTATTCAATTTGATGAAAATAAAACGAACGAAAAAAAAAACACATAACAAGAAACCCGTTAACCCAACTGTTTTAGTATACGATAACCGTTTAAATTCTTCAAGTTGATAAATCGTTAGTGTGAAGAAAATATTAGCGCTTAAAATACTATATTATCTCTGAGAAGTTAATCGTGTGGACCACAGGGCTCGCACTCATTTTTTTGTATTTTAACAGTTGAATAATGACTTCATCTCAGTCATTAGTGAATTTAAACAAAAATTGATATTCCGATTAACCACAAATCTTTTATTTAAGAAAAAATTGCAAACTTGAAAAAAGTAAAATTAACTTATTCTTTTCGACTTATCTTCGGTCATTTGGATCTAAAAACTAAATTTAAAAAGAAGCATTTCTTAATTAAACATAATTTTACGTATGTGAAGAAAATTTAAATAAAAAATTGTGTTTTTGAATAACTGATTCATTGAAAATTAACAAAATGTTCTTGTTAACATGATAAAAATTCATTCGTTTGAATAAAATACTAAATCAAGCAGCATTTGAAGAAACCATGATCGTTTTGATTATTTAGTCTTGAATTTGAAGAAAAGAATTATGAAAAATTATTGATTTGAATAATTTATTCTTAAAAATATTAACGAAAATGTTTCGTCAGTATCACTTACAAGATGAGGTGGATTTAACTATTCCAGTTTTTCAACATGACAAAGTTTCGTTCGATTGAACAAAAAACCAAATCAAGCAGCATTTGAAGAAAATATTATCGTTTTGAATATTTGGTCTTCAATGGAAGAAAAAACTATGAAAAAATGCTGTTTTGAATAATTGATTCTTCAAAAATTAACAAAATATTTTCGTCAATATCACCTACGTGATTTGGTTCAGTGTTTGTTCTTACTTAGTTAAATTTTAAGATGTAAGTGATGAACTTTAAAAAAAAATCTGCAGCCGCCGACTTAAGTAGGTACAGAAAAGGAAGCTAAAAGCGAAGCGGAAAAAATTTGGCAAGGGGAGTATTGGGAGGTTTGTTTTCTGAAAACTAAAATTTATGTTAACTTAATAGTCCGGCATCCCTGGTTAAATTTTTTTTGTGATTAGTATCAAGCTTATTTTCCATGTGTAGCTTCATTTTGTTGAGACGCCCAATCATTTATCAACCAAAAAAGAAACTGTTACTATTAAATTTTCGAGTATCATGAAATCCACATATTTTACCCTTGCTACCTCTGTTAGCTACCACAGTTGAATCGATAGTTTTCGTTAGAAAATGGTTGGGAAATTTTTTTTCCATGTTATTTGTATGGAAAATTGAAATGTGAAAAACAGGCACCTTAATGTTAATATTAAGAGTTCAAATTTCAAGAGGCTTCGTTTTATACCTTCCTGAAAGTATTTAGCCTGTTTTTTCGTTAAAAAAAAATATTGTCCAAAGATGACATAATATATACTTATACATATATATATATATATATATATATTTGCATAAGGTGTGACAAAAAGATAGGGTGTGTAGGTTGGACTTAGACAAGCAAAAAATTGTATGGGAGGGGAAGGGGGGGGGGTCCATTTTCCCCCATTTAGGCGGGAGGGGCAATTTAAGAAAAAAAAATCACTTAAAACGAAAAAAAAATTATTGAAAAATAACGGTAATACCTAAAGAGTCATGATATATCATTTTGAAAAGCCAAAAACCTATACATTAATTTAAATTTAAAAATAAGTTGTTCAAATGAATAGTTTTTGAAATATTAATTTTCAAAGTCAAAATTTTGAAAAAAAAACATAATTTTTTTTTTAACCATTTTTTTAAAAAATTTTACGTAATTAGTAGTATTTTTCTGGCTTATTTTCAATGCTCTTATTTATTTTTGATCAAACACAAAAAACCGGATGTCAAAATATCCTGTAGTTTTTGAGAAAACCAAAAATTACAAAAACGACTTTTTCCAAAATTAATATTTCAAAAACAATTCATTTGAACAACTTTTTTTTAAATTTAGATTAATGTATAGGTTTTTGGCTTTTCAAAATGATATAGCACGACTCTGTACGTATTACCTTTATTTTTAAATAATTTTTTTTCCGTTTTAAGTGATTTTTTTCTTAAATTGCCCCTCCCGCCTAAACGGGGGAAAATGGACCCCCTCATATACGATTTTTTGCTTGTCTAGGTCCAACCTACACACCCTATCTTTTTGTCACACCTTTTTTTTTTTTTTTTTGCATTTCAGAGACTAACTAGTACTGAGCTTAGAACAAGCTCATATGTACATACTTATATACGCTCTTCATCATGAATGCAAGTGTTAGTATAACACCAACACCAGCACATAGAGAACGTAAGAATAGTAAAAACAAAAAAAAAAGACATTATAACAAGAACTTTCAAATAAATACTACAAAATTGTCTTCAATACAGTACATTATAAAATAAACAAGACATACAAAATGTGATATAATAAACAAAAACATACAAAATGTGATATGTAAACTAAAATTAATTGAAACATGCAAACATGCAAACTAAACTTAAGAAAGTGGAGCACTGGTTTTTAACAAATTTTTTAGACTAGATTTACTTAAGTTGAAATCAATTAAACATGAGTTAAGATTAAAAAGTCTACCCATACGAGTCAATGGCTCATTCATGCCATAATTCGTTCTATGGTAAGGGCAGTATATTAAAACTAAGTTGCGCAGGTGGTAAGATCCGCCTCGAAAGTTGAATTGAACACAAGAAAGTAACTCAGGTGCATCGATATGTCCGGTAATAAGTTGATGAAAAAACACCAGATCATTAATGGTACGCCTTTGAGAAAGAAGTTGCATATGTAATAATTGGATTCTGTGCTCATATGGTGGTAAATCATAAGGGTTTACCCACGGAAGCCCTTTAAGAGCGAATCTTATGAATTTATGTTGTACTGATTCAATTCTTGAGTTGTGTATTTCATAAAAAGGGGACCACACTTGAGAAGCATACTCTAGATGAGGTCGTACTAAACATTTGTATAGAGCAAGGGTAACATATGGGTCTTGAAACTCTTTTGACCATCTTTTCATAAAACCAAGCATACTATTGGCCTTACTAACTATGTAGTTGACATGTTGAGTAAAGTCCATATTGAAACTAAAATACACGCCAAGATCCTTAAAACATTTCACTTGACTCAAAATATTATTGGAAATAGAATAACTTGGGTTGCTAGGTTCCTTCTTTTTAGAGAAAGTCATGCTTTGGCATTTATTGGGGTTTAGGTTGAGCCCGTTTTTAAAACACCAAACTGCAAAATGATTAACATCGGATTGGAGATGAGAGCGATCAAGCGAACCAGTTATCTTTTTAAAAATTTTCATATCATCAGCAAAAATTAATATTTCACTGAAGGAAATGCAAGACGCAACATCATTGATAGCTAAAATAAATAGAAGAGGTCCTAAATGACTTCCCTGAGGTACACCTGAGCCAGCATTAAAAGGGTGGGAAAGGATATTACGGAACTTTACTTGGTATGATCTCATAGATAGATAAGAAAGTACCCAATCAGTGAACACAGGTGGGAAGCCCATTGCCTTTAGTTTGAACAGAATAATATTGTGTGAAAGTTGATCGAAAGCTTTAGAAAAATCCGTGTAGATGCAATCGAGCTCATTACCATTTTCTAGTGCTAAAGAACATTTTTGAAGAAAGCATAGCAGGTTTGTGACAGTCGATCTATTTTTGACGAAACCGTGTTGCTGTGCGCAAATAACGTTTTTTACACTGAAAGCCAGCTGTTCACATACTAGTTTTTCAAATAGTTTAGGAATGCTAGAAAGTTTGGCAATGGGTCTATAGTTTTTTATATCACATTTGTCCCCTTTCTTAAAAACTGGAGTGATAAATGATCTTTTCCAAAGTAGAGGGAATTTACTAGATTTCAAAGGAAGTAAGAACAAATATTGTAACGGGTATGCTAAGCATGACCTACATTTTTTTAGTACAATGGGAGGAATGCCATCCGGCCCGGGAGAAAAATCGTCATTGAAGGTTTCAAGACTCCAAAAAAGTTTATCAATTTCAATAACAATGTTATTAAAGCATGCTTGATTACAGTTGCGAAGATAACTGAAGAAATCAGCATCAATGTCTACAGTAGTATCGCAAAATGAACTGCGAAACTGGTCAGCAAATGCATTACAAATATCAGAGATGTTCTCATAAGAACAGTTCTCATAAACAAAACTAGCTGGATAACCATCTGATTTTTTCTTTGAGTTAACAAACTGCCAGAACGTTTTTGGATCCTTTTTAAAAGAGTATCCCATTCGGTCAATATAATTTGAATAAAGATTTTTAGAAAGTGTTTTAAATTCTTCAAAAAGAAAAACGTAAAACTCATAGTCGGAAACGGAATGAGTTTTAATATAAGTGTTCCAAGCTTTATTTCTTTTATTTCTTAAGATTTTCAACTCTTTAGTATACCATGGATGGTTGGAGTCAGAATTTTTAAAAATTTTTTTAGGAATTGATTTTTCTATACATCTATAGAGAATCAAATAAAAGCTGCTAACAGCTTCGTCAATATTGGTAAAAACTGATATGTTTTCGATACCAGACATAATTAATTCACCACAGAGCAAATCGAAATCAGCTTTGCGGTAGTCAAAAACATAGGAACAATCATGAGAGTTACTATTAGTGAGGATTTCACCACTCAAGTCAAGAAAAATATTCAGAGGTGGGTGGTAGTCATCTATGTTAGTTTCATCAAGGCTAGGATCAGTAATACCGAAACTAGATTCAATAACAACAGTACTAACAGAGTCTGAAGAGAAGACCAAATCGAGAATTCGATTTTTAGAGTTTTTGATACAGCTTACTTGCCGTAAGTCGGTTGATGTTAAATTATCCAACAACATTAATTCCTGTTGAGGTGAAGTCAAAGATGGTTTAAAATAGGTTTCATCTGAAGATGGTAACCATTGAATATAAGGTAAATTAAAGTCACCTAAGAACAATACATAATTTTCAACGCACAGCAATTCATTAATATAATCTAAAACTAACGTTAATTCTTTATAAGATGAAGCAGAGCTCTTTGGTGGAATATATGTATTTATGATATAAACAATTTTTGATTTGATTGTGACTTTGACACATAATACATTTACAGTTAAATCAAATGGAAAGGTTATAAGAGAAGACATATATTTGCTACGAACAGCAGTAAGTACGCCACCTCCAACTTCCGAGGGTTTATTGTAGGTACGATCTATACACTAAGTACTGGTGGTCAAACAATTCAGTATCTAAAATGGCAGAGTTAAGCCAAGTTTCAGTCAGAGCAAAAATGTCATGAGAGAATGCTTGGGAGTTGTTATAGAGATTAGCAGTTTTACTGCGAAGCCCTCTCACATTTTGGTAGAAGAGGGAGATACATTCAAGTTTTTTGGTCCCTTATTGACGGTACTTTTACTATGACGAGCTGAAAATTCTTTAATAAGAGTATCAGCCGGCCAAATCTGAGGGTTGCAAATAGGGTCAAAAAGCGTTGGAGAAACAATAATCTTAAAAGAAGCCACATAGTTGTTAGGCTTACTTATTTTATTACACCTAACAAACGAATCGTTTGTGATGCATTTATTAGTTTTAAGGTGGAAAATTATGTCTTCTGGAGTAGTATCTGATTTGAGACGAGATATAAATATAGTCTTTGGTTTAGGCACTGATTCCACAAACCGTGGGGGTCTATCATGATCAGATATTATAATAGCCTCGTTGTTCGAAACCATAGGGGCGACAGATTCGATTGGATTAGGTGAGTTTGGAGAGCTTAAAGTGACTATTTCAGTCGTGTTTGAATTATAAGGCTCAATCGGATTAGGCTGAACAGAAGAGCTTAAGTTGAGTATTTCAGTCACATTTGAGTTAAGAGGTGTAGCTACATTGCTTCGCAAACCACTTCGTTTCGTACCAACAATTACAGAGGACACGCTGTCCTGTTTTTTCTTCAAACTCTTGCTAGATTTTAAAGATTGGTAGGAATTAGAAGGAATAGGAGGAAGTTGAAAGTCTAAGTCGTCAGTAGAGGTAGAAATATCTACCGAGTACTGGGCGCTCGAGAATGAGTTGACATTAGCAACTGCTATATTAAAACAGCTTGAAATTTCATTAATACCCTTTGATATTTTTGTTATATCATTTTTAAATGATTCTAACTTAAAGGCTAATTGAGAAAGAGAAATTTTTCTACAGTTGCTGCAGTACCAAAAAGCAATTTTCGATGCAGTAACTTTTTCAATAAATGCACTTGTAGAACCAACACATTTTGCATGGAATGCTTTGCCACATGGGCCAAAGCAGGCAAAAAGGGGGTTGTTGTTGGAGCTATCAATGCACTTGTCTGCTGCGCAATTCATTTTCTAATTTAAAAATTTTTGAACAAATCAAAATGAAAATAGCAGAAAAAATAAAAAAAAGAAAGAAAAAAAATAAAAAAAAAAAAATTTTCAAGGGAAGTACCGGGATTGATCCTGAGTTATTGAGATTCAAAGTCGAAGCTCCTAGCACCTGCGCTGAAGAATATATTGAAAAAGAACGTGTAAAATTATGATAAAAAAATTAATATTTATTGAATAAAGGAGGTAAACGTGTAAATTGTGAACAAAATATAAAATGAATAAAGAGAAAAACACTCAAGAGTAATTTTTGTTTATTTTTTTTTTTAGCTAGTGGATAACACTCAGATTAGTGGTAAACTACGATCTAAGAGAGATTTGAGTAGGAAAATGTAGGTATGTAGGAAAGTTTATTACACAAGCAATGGCTTACCAAGAATAATTTAACAAATAACTTCACGAAAGCATAAATGCTAAATAGACACAACACTATACAATGAATTATTAGTAAGAATTAACAGGCTGTTATTAAAGAAAAAACTGATAAGGAACACAATTAAATAAAAGGTTAACTATCAAAAAAATGAAAAAATAATCGGAGCTAATTTACACGTAAACCAACACAGAAAAAACCAGTGATGCCACTGATTATGCAAATCACCCTGTATATAGAAATTTATATAATTTAACAGTCAGATTGTCCTTCAAATTCCGTTATACGTTATCCCGGTCCTACTCCCAAAAGTAGTAGTACAGATCCTTGATGTTAAAAAATAGCGCGCTACGTTATAGCGGTGCTCCAATTGAATATAATGTGTATTTGAAATTCATGAAGTTATTTTTATGCAATATGGATGTCCAATATGGGCTAAAGTAGCTTTTCGCAATAATAAGAAATTACAATTATCACAAAATTAAATTTTGAAAAAAATGCTAAATCTCCCTTGATACACCTTAACCCCAGCTCTCCACAGAAAAGTGAATGTTGAGTCGATTTTTGAAAGAATTGCAAACTTTCGCTTATTTTTTAATTAATCTTTTCATTTTCAATACTTCACACTATACTGATTGTGTGTTTCTCTTTTCCTTTAAATACTATTTTCATTTTGAATATTTGAATACTGTCTTCATGTGTTTGTTCTATTCATAATGTATTGCCATCATTATTATTACTTCTCTTATAAGTATTTACTTGAGAATATTATTTTTATTACGATATAAAGAGCTATACACACAGGAACGACAAACTTTTTAACTTTGTTTTGGAATGCACTCAAAGAATGTATTGACACTGAAGAAATTGTTATTAATTATTATTATTAATTCAAAACCAAGTGGATTCCAATTCAAAATTTTTTTATCGGAAAAGTTTCAAGTAGATAAAAATAATAAGCCTTGATGACAGAAGTATACTTTCAGCCACCGCTTCAAATACTTTGAATTTGCTGCTATGCGCAATGTTACCGTTCATAAAACATCTTCTCCACGATATTTTGATGGCAGTTTTTGCTTTTTGCAGTTTTTCTGTCAATTGTTTTTCCATGCTCAAATTTCTTGAAAATATTACGCCAAGATATTTGTATTCGCTAACGCTTCAATAGTCTCGCCGTCATAAGTCCATTTTTCATTCGAGGCATATCGACCTCCACCTTTTTTGAAAACCATAACTTTTGACTTTTGTGTGTTCACAATTAAAACTGCAATAGTGGTATAATCTGTTTATGATGAGTTGCAGAATTTCTGGGGAACAAGCAAACATAACTATATCGTCCGCAAATAATAATGCTTTGATACATACTCCTGCGAAATCAACGCCACCAGGAAGGTGGTCAACGAGGTCATTGATGAAAATCGCAAACAAGGTCGGGCTTAGTGTACATCCTTGCCTCACTCCTGTTGATGTTTCGAACCAATCTGAAAGTTGCGCACCATTCCACATGCCGACTGAGTTCCTTTGTACAACTTATAAAATAAGGCTCCCCGATTAATTGTGTCGAAAGCAGCTTTTAGGTCGACGAAAAAAACATACAGTTTTCTCTCCGCTAAACTTCTTAGAATGAAAATATTATCAATGGTGGAATAGTCTGATCTCAAGCCAGCTTGGAATTCTTTTAAAACTTTCCCAGCTTCTATCCAGGTAAAGAGCCGCTTATGTAACATCGTTGTGAAAATCTTATACGTTGCGTTAAGAAAAGAAATTCCAAGGTAGTTCGAAGCTTCCATCACTGATCCTTTTTTGTGGATTGAGAATATAATTGCATCCTGAAATTCATCGTCAAACCAAGGCTCGTTACCTTTTCTATTACTTTTTTCACTCCTCTTTTGGTGAGGATAAGCTACTTTCACAATATTTTCCAAAGAGATAAAGTCTACATTTTGGTGTTCTTGAAGATTGATGTCTAGTCGCTGCTTATAAGTCAACGCTTTTGAGGGATTCCAATAGAGTCTTGTCAATAATGACAAATTGTTCAAGTTCTCATCAATTGTCTGTACAAATGTTACAATAAGTGGAAGGTGATCTGAGTATGGAAATTCTTTTACCTCGAAGTTTGTCAAAAACGGCTCCCAGTCTTTACCTATGATAGAATAGTCAATCACAGATGAACCTTGTCCAGCAACAAAAGTAAGATTTTCCGAAGCATCGCTTAAACTCGTTCCATTAAGAATTCGAAGTTTTTGAGAATCACATAATTCCATCAGTTTATTCCCTCTTGCATTGCTAATTGTGCCTTTGGATTGCCTGCATATTCCCTTAACTTCATCATCAGTCTTTCATCTTGTCCAATTCTTGCATTCAGGTCAATAATGAGCGGTTAGAAGTACTAATAGTGTTAAATGTGTAAATCAATCTTTCAAAATCATCTTCCCAATTGTTGCAATTTAGGTATATAGGAAGTATTAAAAGTATTTTGTTTTCTATTTCTAAATGAACGTACGTTGAGTGATTATGATTACGAAGCTCGCATTTTAAGCTTACTAGCTTTTTCTTTACCCCAAAGAAGCATCCTCCACTTTCTCTTCCTCGTGTATGATTGCGTATTGTAGGGATCCATGAAAACTTAAAGTCTATTAGCTTGTTTTCAATACTTGCATAATTATTTTCTGTTACAAAAGTTTCATACAAAAAAACTAAGTCGAAACTATTTACAAAATTATAAAATTCATTAAATAAGCATTTATTGGACAGATCTGATACATTATAAGATAAGATTTTAAAATATTCGTTTTTATTCAATAAGTCGTTTAAAATTATTTTACTAGAGCAATGGCAGACGGCTCTGTTACTAAATATTAAAATTTCTACTCCCTACGGCCACGGTTGCCGTTGTCAAGAAAAAAAACCTACCAAGTTTAAAAAAAAAACCTACCAACTCAATGAAAAACCTACCAAAACTTCATTTGAGTTAATTTTTCAAAAAATATAATAAACAACATAAAAAGCATGTTTTCGCAGTAATTCATATTTATTTTTTTAACGCACATTAGTTTAAAATGAAGTTTAAAGCATAGTAACCATTTAACACAGGTATCCAGTAGGTAGATATGTATATCAGACTTTGATCAAACACAAAAAAAAAAAATCACAAATACTTATGTAATTATCACAAAAATTAAATATGTACTTCATTTAAAACTGAATTATAATATATATACTAAATAATAATAAATATGTTATTATATCACAAAGATTAAATACTTCATTCAAAGTAAATTATAAAAACAAACATAAATAAACATTTTCTGTAGAAAACATAACAAAAAATAAATTAGTTGATTAAAAATAATTTTTAGCTGACCAGACGTAATGAGATTCCGATTTGTTGTCGGCGGCCAATTCTTTTGCTAGCATTATGCTGTTTATAACATTGAATCCCAATTTGTTTCTAAGCTTTGTTTTTATAAGAGACAAATCAAAAAATTTCCTTTCTGCTGCTGCAGAGCTGTGAGGAAGGGTCAGTAGATTAAAAACGAAATTTGTTAAATCTTTATAACAATATTCGTTCATTCCGTTTTGAATTGTGCCAATTTTTTCCCAGAACTGATTTATTTCCATCGTAGGGCTCAAACTGTTTTTGGAAAATCTTAGAAGCTTCCATTGTATTCCGATAGCTTCAGGATCACAATCAAACAAATAATTAAAAGCAGATACCAATGGTACAATAGATATTTCATTGTCAAAAAGAACTTTTTTAGGCGTTATGATTGACAAATTTTTCAAATTAGTGTTACTAAAATCAAATCTCGACATTATTTGGTCTAACAGTTCTATGTAAAAACTGCGAATATTTGTCCTTATTGCCGTTTGTTTTGCACTTGATATCTTACATTTCATAATGTACGCTTCACCTTTGCTTCCTACAAAAACTTCATCAATTGGCAAATAATTACTTGTATCCTTGTAGTCAACATCTTCAATGGAACTCTTTCTTATATAATTATTGTTAATAAAATTACTCAACACTAGTTTTGTATTCGATTCAAGGTGTTCATAAAGATATGGTAATCGAGCTTTTTCAGATTGAAACTCCTTGTTTAAATCATTTATGATTTTGAGTATATATGACAAAAACAAGAAGTAAACTTTCGTGTCGGGACAATCCATTAAATTAGCCAATTCGTTAGTGTTAATTCCATTAACTTCTAAATATGTTGAAATAAAATACAGTTTGAGGGCTTCCCATTGTTCAACTATACGATTGATAACAGCCTCCAGAGCAAGCCACCTAGTTAACGAAATTCCAAGTATCTTATGAGGCTCGACGCTGCAATAATCTTGAAATTCCTTTAACTCATGGATTCTCTTCGGACTGTATGCAAAAAACTTGTATATCTTTCGACAAAGTTTTTCAATCTCCACCGGAAGTTTTTTGCATGCATAAGACGAACACAAATGCAGTGAATGGCAGGTACACTTCATGTAAAAAAAGTCAACATCTTTTTTTAGTCTGGCTTGTACTCCATTTATTTCCCCGGCCATAACACTAGCTCCGTCTGTGGCAAGTCCAATCAAATTTTTTATTGGAATTTTATTTTCGTCCAAAAAATTTTTCATGCCTTGGGAAATAGTGTCAGCATCGGTTTTAAATAACTCTATCAAACCCAAGAAACGGTCATGAATGCATTTCGATATGCTATCCACATACCTTGCTACCAACACCAAAGACTTTTTTGTTGACAAATCAGTTGTTTCGTCAACTATCAACGAGAATTTGGATCTTTGTAGATCCGTCACTATTTTTTGCTTTGCTTTGTTGCCCAACACTTTCGCCAGTTCCGTTGCTTTTGTTCTGCAACACTTTATCGACTGCGCTACTTTTGAATCTGGGCAACATTCTTTCAGCAGATTTGGTAAAAAATCCATCAAAACAAAAGGCAAGTTGTGTTGAATAATAAAAAAAACCAGAGTCAGCTCGGAAAGACGGACTTGATCAAGAAATTGACGATTCTCCTCGGCCATAAATGTGTCAATGTTAGTTTGATTTTTCTTCTTACCTATGTTTCGAATATGCGACTCGGTTTTTTCGTGATTTTTGATGTGGCTTAAATGGTTGATAAGCATTTTGTCACAAGCTTTACAAAAGCATTTATTGTTTTTGTTTGTCAACCATGGAAAACTAGACAGCCACTCACTCCGAAAATGTCGATCCTTCTTCACATTTTGCGTTTTTTCTTCGTCATCCAATGATAAAGTTTCATCTCGATAAAGAATATTTGAACTCAGTTATAAATCTACATACATAGTTTTGTATACACGAATATTGCATACGATGAAATATATGTAGGTATGTACCTTCTCGAAGGAAATTCCAATGATTTGGATGTGCTGGCTCTTCCAGAGACGCTCGCTTTGGCTTCATCATCAATTGGTTTTTCTCGTTCACTACTAAGAAAATTAGGAATTCAATTTCAAAGTTTTATTGTTGTTTATTGAAATATACCTGTTCAAGTGCAATGCTGACGTGCTTGGTTTTCCCGAATCAGCTTCGATTTCATTATCAGTCTTACGTTTTTTTCTTACTACGAATCTTTAGAGGAATTTTCACTTCATATTCAACGGAAATTGTAAAATTTTTTTGATAAAGTACTCACCTATCCATGTTTCGAAGTCACAAAATAAATAACTCAAAGCGTTGACACCCGAATGTAGTAAAATTGTTTTGATCGGTTATCTCAAATGTCAATTCGAAAAATGTATGAGTGCATTCAGTAAAAAATGTATGAGTGAATTCAGTCAAAAATGTAGGAGTGAACTCAGTCAAACAAAATAAGATATACGTTCACGCAAGTCATTTAGTGTCAGGTTACATCTGCGTACTTCTTTTGAGAAATTAATAAGAGATTATTTAATTTTTTTGTAACAGAGTTGTTTTGGGTTTCATAGTAAAAAAAACCTACCAAATTGAATTGAAACCTACCAACCTACCAAAGCTGAAAAAACCTACCAATTTTGGTAGGATCCTACCAAAACGGCAACCGTGCCTACGGCAGCACTGGGCCCTGGCATATGCACAGCACTACCGATGTTGGTTGGCTGTGTAGTTGTTGTCAGATTCAGATTTGAGCAGTGCTGCCACTCAAAAATTTGAAAAAACATGTTCTAAAACATGTTTTGAGCTAAAAAAACATGTTTTCCATTTTGTTGTTGGATAATTGTCCAAGGCGAAGGAAACACAACTAACGCCGATATTGTGTCACCAGTTCATCATTCATTCATAAAAAAAACATTTTCGAAAATTTTTTTCATTTTTTATTTAAAAAAAATTAAAAAAAGGAACAATTGTACAAAACTAAAAATGCTATATTCAGGTACTTATAGCGTTTAAAAAGAAATCAACAAAACAAATCTTCTTTTAAAAAATACAAAAAAAAAATTAAAGCTCACAAAAAAAAGAAAGATTTAAAAGGCTTTGTTATATATGTCTTTGAAATATTTATTAAGAAGTTCGTCAGGAACTTTAAAGTTATAGCATGTTTGCTTCTTAACCATACACTTTGTATGTAACAGTCCGTTGAGAGTATCTATTTCAAGGCTGTTTCTTAATTTTGTTTTCACAATATTCACTTCGGAGAAAATTCGCTCTGTGTTGGCTGAAGAATGAGGCAATGAGAATATCTCAAAAACAAATTTTGATAAAATAGGAAAAGCTGGAGTGCCATCTGCTCGCTTTAATTTAGTCACACCGTTCCAAAATTCTTCGTCATCTTGATCTATATTCAAGTTTATGTGCCTCAATGCTCTCCATTCGTTATCTAGGTCTTGGAGCTGATTGTCATCAACTAAATTTGGAAAGTGCTTAATGAGTGGCAGAATGGAGTCGCTTTTTAAAACATTTTGTGGAGCGAGAATTTCAATGTCTTTAAGGATAGTTTCTTTGAAATTGAATCTGAGAAAAATTTGCTTTGTAGCTTCAATCCAAAAACCTAAACAATCACACTGAAAGCTGTTTAAAACACTTTTATCGACTGCTACACTCCGCAAGAAAAACCCCACTTTAATGCCATAGTACATTTTATCGTATGGTAGTTGATTGTGGGGATTAATATAATCAACATTAATTATTGCAGTTTTTTCTAAATATTCATTTTTTAAAAAACAACCTAAAATAGATTTAACAGTCAAAGAGACTTCTCCATGCATTTGGTGTATTTTTGGCTTCTCAGATTGCATGGACGTATTGAGTTTTGTAAAAAACTGCAGCGCAAAACTCAAAAAGCTCAAATACAAATAATGCTTTGGGTCGTGCAACATATTCGAGATAGTGCGACATGACAATAAGCTATCTGGTTTTGTGGCTTCCTCCGCAAAAAATGCTTTAAGAGCATCATACTGCAACAAAATTGAATTTACTACCTCTAACCGCGAAAGCCAACGTGTTTGACAAAGACGAAGAAGTTTGTTCGGCTTTATATTCAAAATACTCTGAAAAGACTTGAAAATTGAAATTCTCTTCGGACTGTGTTGTATATAGTTATATACGTCACGACAAAGGTCTTCCACACTATTTGGTAGTTTAGCACATGCATATGAAGCCACTAGATGAAAGGAGTGGCATATGCATTTCATTACAAACAAATGTTTGGTGTCGTTTTTTAAATACGTCCGCACCGATGCGTTCACTCCCATCATCACTGCAACTCCATCTGCTCCAAAGCCAATTAAATTTTGCTTGTAATCAATATTATTTTGATTGAAACTATTAACAAGAACATCATAAATGGCTTTAGCATCAGCTTTTTCTAAAATGAAAAGGTTATAAAAGAGATCATGTATTTTATAATTAACAGATAAACGTATTACCACACAAAGATTTTTTTTAACGCTAATGTCAGTGGATTCATCTATTATCACAGAAAATTTATTATTTCTCATTAGGAGACACACATTTTGAAATTGTTGTGCACCTATTACATTTTTAATAATATTTGTGGCCTAAGTACGACTACAGTGTATGTTTTTGGCTATTTCTGAGTCCGTGAAAGTGTTTTTTATGAGCGAGGGAAGGTGTTCCATGAAATTGAGAGCTATGTTGTGCTCAGCAATAAGCACACATAGTTTAATTTCAGCCTCAGCGATTTTTCTTTTCATGGGCACTTTTAACCATGACTCTTCTATTTTCTTATTACTTTTCACCGTTTTCAAATTGATTTGGTGTTTTTCACGCATATGATGTCGTTCTAAGCACTTAACACCTGTTTTTATACACAAATCTATGTTGCAAACCTTGCAGTGTGCAAATTGTTTGCCTTTATCGCTGCGTTGGATCCAGTTTTTAAACAACGGCACTTCTTCCCATTTAAAAATATATGAACTTACAAAAGATTTTTTTTTAACACCTCTTTATCGTGCACAGTCTCGATATTGTTTGCCTGATCATTATCCTCTTCCTCATCCTCATGATCTCTATCATCTTCAATGGATACAGGTACAGGCGAAGAACTTCTTTTTCGTGAACAGGACGGGGTGACGTCACGAATTACAAATCTGTCCATTGACCAATTGCTAGATTATGTGAGGAAAAATTACTTGAAATATTTAAAACCAACTTATTTTATTCATATAACTATATACCTTATATTCAGAAGACAAAGAAATATTTTACCGGCTGGCAGCAATCTACATTCAACAAAATAAATTAATAATTACATGAAATGGAGAGAAATGAGAAAATGCAAATTGCATCAAAGGAGATTTGGCAAATAGTGTGAGCGAGACAATTAGTGCTTTAATGAAAAGCTTTTGTACGCGTGGAAAGGGAAAGTATGAACAGCATTTTTCATTTACTTTTTGGCAATTGTGGAATGCAAAGAAAACAGTGAATTGGAATGAAGCATCACTTTAGATATGTTCGTTTTGAAATAGTAGGGAGTAATTAAGATATGTTGTTAGTAGTGTTTCCTCACTAAACAAACGCTAATAAAATATTCATTTTATATTTGAGATTTTGAAAAAACATGTTTTCGGACCCGAAAACATGTTATCATGTTTTAGGTTCAAAAAACATGGAAAACATGCTAAAACATGTTTTCTGGCAGCCCTGGATTTGAGCTGTCATAATGGGCTGTCATTATTTTATTTAGTAAACGCATTCCTTCTTCGTCATTTGAATTCAGACTGCTGTTTTCATCCAGATCATTGTATATCTAAACTATAGTAATTTTACTGGACACCTTTTTTCATCTCCTGCATTGATCGTTAGGTTGCGCAACATCGCGTGGGGAAGCGCGAATCAGCTGATGTGGAATGTTAATTTCAGCGTGCGTAAGAAAGAAAAAAATATATCATATATATAAAATTCTCGTGTCACGGTGTTCGAACTTGAACTCCTCCGAAACGGCTTTACCGAATTTTACCAAATTTTATATGCGTATTCAGTAAGTCTGAGAATCGGCTACTATCTATTTTTCATACCCGTAAGTGATA
Organism: Melanostoma scalare; assembly: GCA_949752695.1. Lineage (NCBI taxonomy): Eukaryota > Metazoa > Arthropoda > Insecta > Diptera > Syrphidae > Melanostoma > Melanostoma scalare. The sequence goes on from OX456984.1 coordinate 101,976,750, forward strand.
AGGGCCATCTACCCTTAACAATGTTTTTTTAATTTACACTGTGACACGAGATTTTTTTTTTTTCTAGCTTTCTGTGGGAACAACGCTTTGAATAAGTTTGACCCGAGCAACGCCGGGCGGGTCAGCTAGTATTTATATATATTTGTTTCCTGCTCTTACGCATATAATTTTCTTCCTTATCAAATACAGTCTTGTGGAATACATTCTAACTTTTGTGGCGTACGTTCAATTCCCACTTTGTCACCGGAACGGGTCAAAGTAATAGTACTATAGAATTTATATACAATGTCCAGATAAAATCTTTCGTTCTCTAAAATAAGTGCTGGACCGCGTATTTGAATTTTAATGTTTCTATTGTATGTTTGTATGTTTGCTTTTAGATTAGATTAGATTAGATTAGATTAGGATTTTATTGTTCACTTTAATTGTTAGAAAATACAATTTACATTACATAAAATCTTTTAAGCATGGCTTTGCCGTCTGCCAGATTGACAATCATTTCTATATAAGTTTAAAGCAATTACTACTATAATCATTACTCTTTAATCTGCTTCGATAACGATAATTATTTTTTCTATTTATTTATATTTAATTACTATTTTATTTGTTTTAAAAATCACCATTCTTGATTCTGTTCCTATAATTTAAAGCAAATTTCCAGGAATGCGCATAGTTTATCCTCACTCATTTCATTAAGTAAAAATATACAATATTCGTTTGTAAAGATGTCGTTTCCAAATATATTTCTTCTTGCCTCACGAAATAAAGGGCAGCACCCTAGGAAATGTAAAACGTCTTCTCGTTCATTCCTGTTGCATAGGTCACATAATATCGGCAAATCACTTCTATGCGGTATATAATTGAGTTGTAGCAATTCTCCTCGTAGACGAAACAATATTGAAATTTTTTCTATGTTATTTTCATCTCTGAAATAGTTGCTTCCATTCAAGGAATAATTTAGACGACTATAAATCATGCGGTGAAGAGATCCCTTAGCTTCGTCCTCAAATTTGATCCTGTATTGAAGGTCAACTTTTTTAATTACTTCGTACATGGTTAACTTCCAGGTATTGATTTCACCCATGCTGAGGTTTATTTCGGTTCCACATTTTTCAGCTACATCTTGCCAGTCTTTAAAAAAAACTCGTTTGTTTTGCATCATTTGAATGGCCACCTTTTTAGGCAGTCGGTGCTCTGGCATCCTCATTACCCGTAGTACGTAATCGATTTGTAGTTTGAAAGTCTTAATAAACATCGGTGAAAGTCCAGTTTCGAGCACTATTCGTTCCATACTTGTAGAATTCGACAGGTATTCTATCCGTTCCTGTTGCTTTGCCGTCTTTGAGCCTATTGACAATAAAAGTAACCTCTTGTAACGTAATGGGCGAATCTAAAATTGGATCTGTAAATCTTGGGCGTGCATACAGGAACTTGGATATTTCGTTTAAAGTTGGGTTCAATAGTTTTTGAAAATGATTTTGCAAAACTTCGGTGCTTAGGCTGCTATCCACAATGTATTTTTTCCCGTTCAAATTGCGAGCTAAGCTCCAGAATTCTGTAGAGTTCATAGCTTTGCTTTTATCTCCAACAATCTTCTACGTTTATCGAGCAGCTCTCGTATAATCTCTATGAATTGAGATTCCAGTGATACGCAATTTGATGGCACCCTTCAATATACAAGAAACGTCATCACTCTGTTGCATTTCTACGATGATATTCGCTACTTTGTTGTTCCTGGAGCGAATAACTCTTGTTGTTATTATTTTTGCCGGGTTATTTTGCTGTAGAAAATTTTTGTTTTCTCCTTTACAAGTTGATAATTTTTCTGCGTTGTGATATCCAGTACGAGATTCTTTTCAATGGATTTCCGTTCAAGAAAGTCGATATGTTTTTCTAGAACTTGGCATTTATTCTCAGCCATTAGAAGTTTTGATTCTAGCATTTCATTGCTACGTTGTAAGTCGTCCATTTTTGTCTTGACTTCGATCAGGTCAGATTTTGTGGCCAAGTTTTTCAGGCGGTCGTCAAGCAGAGCAGTTATGTTCGTTCAAGAGTTTTCATATCAACTACTTGTGAATTACCAATTTGAGGGTTGTTGCTCATACCTAGTTCCAAATTAGGGTGCGATTCAGGTGATAAATCAGAACAAGGACGTTTTGGAAGTGAAAACTTCTTTAGGCGCGTTTGGCACTTTTGCGATGGGGGTAAAGCATTGAATTCGCGACCGACACCATTTTTTGGCTCATCGACTCATCGTATGTAAAATCGTCATAGCCCTGCGTCTCAGGTTCGATTCCCAGCCATGACTCCCATTTTTTTATTTATTTAAAGTGAAAATATAAATAAAAATTGTTTGCCTCGGCTGGGATTCGACATGAGACCCTGAGACTAGTAGCCGACGACTCTACTACTGAGCCAAGAGACACCTCAATTTTAGTGTTGCTAAATGACTTAAAAGAATGCAATAGCATTATTACATAGTAATTGAAATTGTACTTACCGACTTGGAGAAATACAGAGCAGAAAGAAATCAATTGAAGAAACAGAAAAATTTATGCAACGCAGAAAAAAAGCACCAAATATTTTACTACCATTACAATGAAGAGTGGCTAGATGAGTGAAGCTGGAATTTTCATCATGGCAGAGTAGAAGACGCACTGGTCGATGATTCGAACTTTACAACAAATTAGAAGAGATCAACAACTCATCGCGATTATTTATCGATGGAATTGAAACGGTTGCATGAAAATAGCTTGAAAACCATTACTCAAATATTTATTAATTTCGTTACTTAAATTAATGCATTGTCCTTTTTTTCATTTTATTGTCAAAGTTTACCAGCGCCGTTACAAGATCTATAGACACTATCGTTAAGAAAATGAATGTAATAATTTTAACAGAAACTCACATGGGTGACAAAGAAATGTATGATACCTATATTCCTGATTTCAATTTAGTTGGAAGTTTCAGAATGCACGATCGTCCAGCAGCAGGAGTAGTTATCTATAAAAGGTTAGTAGGAATAGGGCTACTTGGGCATGGGAATTTTCTGAGCGAGCCAAAAGGGTGCCGTCGGTCTGATCAAAGGGAGATAATAGCGTTTAGAGTCACGTAGGTTGAAGATCCTTACGATGGGATGAGAGTAAAGAAAAAATGAAAAGTAATGTTGTGTGTGTGCTAAGAATCAAGAATAGACACGATCTGTTGATAGATCTTAGAACGGGGGTGTGAAATTTTGGTAATTTGTTGATAGATATAGGAATAGGTAGGACTGAGATTGTGATATGAGATAGGAAAAAAGAGACAATAAAGGGGGAGATGGTTTCTATTGAGTATTTTTTATGGTTTTTTATTTTAGATTTCGCTGGCGCTCGGAAGTGTTTGATTTTTTTTTTTTTTATAAGTTTGGAATTTGTGCGCCGGTAGGTGAGGGTAATAGGAATGTTTTTTGGTTTTGGCTGTACGCTAGAGAATTTGGTCACGTCCGATATTTGGTTGGGGGCATAGATTGTGTATGAGCAAGTCGTTTAACAGCTTAGCATGAAAGGTTGTTGTCATGTGGTTGTTTTACTCTATACCGTAGGGGTAAGGATGTGAGATGTGACCCATGTTCGAATAGCGATCGCTTAACGACAAAATCCATGATCAATGTTGAAATCGAGTATCTGTGTAGCACAGGAAGGTAAAATAAACCAATACTCATTGTGAGGAAAGATGATAATAGCAAAATAGAGGCACGTTGACTTTTTCTTTTTTTTTTTTTGTGAATATCGATGGATGGATATGACAGCTTGAATTTGAAACTTCGATATTTTATGTGCACAAAACGAAGTGAAATAAACGAATAGGTTTTTTTTTTTTTTATTAGATTTCACTGGCGGTTGGTGATGGTTGGATTTTTTTTTCTTGCAATTTGGTCTCATTCGATATTTGTGTGTACATTTTACTACACCTAAGCATGATTGGTCTTTGATATGTTTTACTCTATGCCAAAGAGTAAGGATGGTTTTTCTTGAAAGGAATTATTATAAGGTTGTCGGCGTTGGACAAAAGATAATAAAAGCGTCTAGAGGCACGTGAACAATTGGTAAAGAAAAAAATTGAAGCTGTGTGTATTTTAAACAATACATACGGATCCGTTGATAGATCTTAGAACGGGGATGAGAGATTTTGGTAATTTGTTAATACTTGACGATAGAGAATTTTATCACGTTCGATATTTGTTTGGGCATAGATTGGACATGAGCATGAAATTTTACAGATTAGCATGATAGGTCTTTGGTATGTTTTATTATATGCTATAGAGCAGTGGTTCCTAAACTTATTTTTCTCGTGGACCACTTTCAAAATTTTACTGGTTTCGGTGGACCCCCTGCTGCTACATTTCTACCACATTCTTAAAGTCACCAAAAAAAAAAAAAAAATTGTATTGCTTCTGAGATCTGTCCCTTTATTCCGATAGGTGAAATAAAAACGAAAAATGGTATATTTTATAACACTTTATTTATTACAAAAAAAAATTAATGATATTTTTGAGCAATCGACCCTCTGAAAAATGTCAGTATCAGTCATCAAAGAGAACAATAAAATGAAGAACAGTCACAGTTCCACAGATAAGGAAGAAATTCTGGACATCTTCCAGATTTTTGAAAAATATCTGAAGGAGTTCTCCCAAGGCTGTTGGGAATTGAAACATCTGCAAGATGCATTAGAGGAAGAAATACGTTTGGCTAGAGAGGTGCCAATTTGCAGGCAAGATTTGAAAGTTTGGGATTGATTTGTCACATCCGGTATTGGTGGTTGTGGATGGTTTTTATTAATTTTAAAACAATTTTTATACCGGGAGTGTAAAATATACCAACAATGCAAAAATGCATTGTGAATATTGATAGAGGGTTGAGGTAGTTAGAACTTATAGATAAGCTATGGAATAATTTGTTTTCAATTCTTGAATGTGATGTTGTCTCTTTTTTCTTTTATAAATCAGTGGCACCAATAACCAATATATTGCATCCCCCTAGAGTTTCTACTACCTATAAAAGCAAATGTTCTCTGAGTTTTCTGTTCAGATTATTTTTGAACAATCATACAAAAGAGTCAGCAACATGCAGAATATATTTAATATTTTTTCAATATACATGGAGGAGTTCTCTGCCGCGTGCTGGGAGCTTAAGGAGTTGCAGGAAGCTTTGCGCCTTGAAATCCAGGACAGAAAACGGACTGGTACATTGGGGAGTGCGCAGACCATCGCGCATATTATTTTAGCTTTAAATATCCGAGCTATTGAGCTTGGATTCAAAGACGTCATACCACAAATACCACAGTAGGCTCACATATTATCCCATTAAAAACTTTTTGAAATAAAAAACTTAACACAAATTTTCTTTAGCCTTTTTAATTATTCGGTTTTCAGCTATTGTCATAACAGTAGTTTCTTTTTAGTATTCTACCATATTTTGTTGCCTCATTTCTCTTGACTAGGGTGATATTAGTGGCATGATCAGTGCTTCTAATGACAAGTTTAATTCGTCAAGTACTCGAAAATGGTTATCCTGGACACGTCGTCGCTCTTCTTCGACAGCATCAGTATTAACTGAACCTATTAGATTGTGTGATAAGACTTTGCGAGTTTTTTGTTCATCGACTTCTTCGTAATGATTTTCAGTGGGGCCATATCTGGTGATGTATTCATTTCGATCTTCAGATGAATCAACTGCATAAAGTGTTTTCGAGCGGAAGCTCTTTGCTGACCGAGGTGGAAAGGAATTCCTCGGTATACTATTTGATGGACCAGGAACTGGCAGTATTAGCAAAAGCCTGTCCTTGTAGTAAGGAATGTTTGTACAGCATTTGACATCACCTACCTCGTAGTATGCATATGAGTAGGCATGATCGATGATCACTCGCTGAGGTTGTTGTTGTTGATGTTGTTGCTGCAGAGTTGGAATGGAATTCCTCCATACACTCTCTGATGAAGAAGGAGTTGGCAGTATTGGTAAAAGCCTGTCCTTGTTAGGAATGTTTGTATGAAATTTGACAGCACCTGGCTCGAAATATGCATATGAATAGACAAGATCAATGGTCGCTAGTTTAGGTTGTTGTTGCTGTATTTGTGGTATGTCTTTCATTGGCTGATGAAGTGGAGTTAAAGAAGACATCGATGGAGTCTGTGTCACGAGTATATTTGTATCCACATCACCAGCAGCAAAACAATAATCCAAAGGTTTGTTCAAAGGTTCAAAACAATCCATCCTCAAAGCCGTCGCAAATGTTTTTTGTAATTATTTGACCTTTAACAAGGAAAGTTGTTAGAATTGCCAGTTACCGTCGTTACCGGTTGAGGTTTTCTTTGAAAAATCATACGATCTTCCAAAAATGTACAAAAATGTCGTTCATTAACAAAATTAAAAAACAGTAAAATCATCGCCGTCTGGGTTTGGTTCTAAGCCAATATTGAGCTTGTCGAAGCTCATCCATCGGGAAAAATATCCGATCCTAAAGGCGAAGAAGATTAACACAAAATACGGGGAGCAGATAATGTTGGAGTTGAAGAAGTATAAGGTAAAGTAAAAGTAAAGAATTAAATCATATGCCATTTTAATTTTTTTTTTTTTTTTTAGGTATTCCTCCCCAAAAGATGCAATAGACAACTAGACGACAGCGACATAAACGATCTTGACCGCTGCTGCTTGGAGGTAGTGGGGTCTTATGGCGAGATGTCTGTGGAAGTCGACTTCCATTTAAAGGAGCAAGAGCAAGAGCCACAACAACAGCATCAGCATGACCAACAAGAACAGCAACAATATCAGCAACAGTCTCAGCAACATCAACAGCCTCAGCAACAACAGCAGCCGCAACCAAATCATCTTTAATCCAAAGCCGAAGCAAAAGAGGAAGCAGAAATTTCTTTCGATAAATAAAATAAACTGAAAAAATTAAAATCATTTTTTTATTTTGCTCTCATCCTGAATCGTTCGACAATTTATGATTTTAGAGCTTTAAATGTTGCATAGTGATTCGTGTGATATGTGATATTTTTCCATAAGCTGAAAATGTGTCTTTCAAAAAAAAGAAATTCTTTTTGCCATGAATTGTTTTAAGTTCTTTGGATCGTGACCCTAATTTAGTAAATTTCTAAAGCTACAACGAGAGGGGCCCCCTTTTGTTTTAAATAGAAACTGTCTATGTAAACTTGGAAAATGTATGTATTACAGTGAGAAGATATCGATAATTCTCATTTTCAGATTCCCAGATACCCATGTCAATTAATGACTATATTAATGGTCAAGAGAAAAGCGCTTGGGCAGTTGTATTTTGACGGCAAGCTGGATTTCAAAGATTCTTTTATTTTTAATTTATTTATTTTAATCTTTCGTACAACAACATTAACTTCTTTACTTTGAGCATTCTATTTTCAATCAAATAACATGCACAAGTATCAGGTCCGTCTTGGCATAAATTCTTTGACCAAGGGCAGTTAACAAAATGACATCCATGTTTCGATGTGGTAGAAGATACGTTTCTATACATCTTCAAGAAGGATAAGCATCCTGTCAGATATTCATGATGTTCCTCCAACAGCTCATGTTGATGTGCTTTCATAAAATCCAGGATCTCATCGAAAATGAACTTATATTTATGTTGGACATTATTGTCTGCTATCTTGTCAATGTGTTACTAAGGTTCAGATGGATTTGCTCGAAGATTTATATCGGAATCGTCTCTAGTAATATTTTCAGTTTTAGCTGTCAATGGCATTTACAAAAAAAAAAAAAAAAAGTGTTTCTCTAATTTCTCGACTTCAAATTGTATACATTGTGTATGTAGTTCGTATGATTCGTCAAGATAATTCTTTATAGAAACATCTCATACATCTTCATACACCTACAGAGCTGTGAGCTGGGTTTTTGAGAGGTGATCCCCCCCCCCCCCCCCCCCCCCCCCCCCCCCCTATCAGTTTCAAGTCCTCGTCCTCATCATCAGACAGGTTCTGGGGGATTATTTACCTCAATAATGAATAACTACCTCAAAATAAAGCAAGAAGCCAAGTATATGTTTATCTGAAGAGGATAAAAACAAAAATATTGCGGATTTTCTAGAGAAGGAAAATATCAAGCTGAAATTTTCTGAAATCTCCGAATTCCGAAGAATCTCCAGACAGTTGATGGAAAAGAATTTTTTAATAAGCATTTTGAAAATCTTACGAAGCAGCATCAAATAAATCATTACTCAACATTTAGCGTTCTTAAAGCATCGAAAGGTCACCCTGTAAAAAATGGTTTCTATGAGCCCCGATAGGTACTTATCTTGTAGAAAAGTGATTCGTAGGAGAAAAAATAAAGTTTTCGTAAAATGGCTTGGTTTTCCTTCTGAACACAACTCTTGGATATCAGCACATCTACAAACTCATTTATGATATGTCTTTAAAAAAAACACGTAAATTGTATATATTAATAAGAAATATTTATTTTTCAAACATGTAATTTTTTTTTTTTTTTTTGTCAGTAAATTGAGTTTCATCGTGGTTGTTTTTAATGTGTTTATTACTATTTGTATCAAGTACTCGAATTTTTTCGATTGTCTCTAATTGAAATTGAAAATATGTTCTAAGTTGATTACATACTCCATCAACATATTTCTTTGAAGCTGCATCATCACTTTTCTTCGGGGGTCTTGAATATTTTAATCGATTCCTCTTTAAATTATAATCAACGTTTTCAGTTTTGTCAAATCCTTCACCAGCTGGATCAGGCAACCCTCTTTCTCCTTTCAATCCTATAGGACGATGTTCACCTTTCACTCCTCTGGGTCCAGGTCTCCCTTTCACTGTTCTATTTGAAAAACGTCCGATACTTTTTTTTTACTGAATTATATTGGCCTCCTTTAATTCTTCAATAATTGAAGCAATCTCGTCAGAATGATTCTTGTTACCGGATTGTTGTGATGCAATAAGAAGTCTTAAACGATCTACGAGTTCGTTTGGATTGCCCCAGAAGAATTCTTTCTTATTATTTGATAATTGCATCAATCCAGAACCGATTGAAGGTGAAGTGACACTAGGATTATTATCATCATTTAATAGTTTACTTATGATTTCCCTGTATTTATATCCTCTATGACCTAGTATCTGGTTTCTGGAATCGTAGGACCTTCTGTAAGCATTGGTGTTATACATTATATCTTTATAAGCTTTTAAATCTTCTTTACTATATATGGAAGTGTTAGGTTTTTTCATGAATATTAGTTCAAACAAACCCTTCGTGCCGTTATATGTCTTATTATTAATTTTTAGTGCTTTTCCTCGAATTTTTAACTCTTTGTCCCCGATTTGTAGTTTACCATTGTTCAAATGAACTCCATACACTTCGTCAAGGGATTTAGAATTATTTATTAATAAATCTATATATGACTGAGGAGTTTCTTCAAATTTTTGTTTTAATTGCAAACCAAAGTTGCGAGCAAGACTTCTTCTTCGCACACGATCACTTCTACTAGTTCTGTTTCTAACTGACGATGGCTTGGATGTTTTAGGGGTTGATTCATTCATGAGTGAAGTACTAGTGTTCTTAATATTGGGTGTTCTAAATTCATCATTAACATCCTCATCGTCATAGTCATCGTCATCATCATCTTCATCATCACCATTTTCATTTTCATAATTCAGTTTTATTTTCTTGTGCGGAGACTCAAAATGATGCTGTTGTTGGGGTTTTTTCGAATGTTTTCCTTTTGTGTGTTCTATTATATCTTTAAGAGGTTTCGTAATAGGTTTGAAAGTTTCTTCAAGTTGAAGTTCGAGCGCTTCTTTCCCCTCTCTCAGAGCCTTATACTTTTTTCGTAGAGCATCAGTAGTCTTAATAAGCTCTTTTGTTAAATCTTCATTTATTTGCATCATAGTGTAGATGTTGAATTATAGAATGTAAATAGTTATAAACTGTGATGATCTGCTTTTAACTGTATCAGTTTGAGCACTGTATACCTTCGAACAGATGCAGTACGACTGTTGATCGTGACTGTAGTTAATCTCTTTTATAGTTTTAGGAAACAGACAAAGCGTTTTTATAACGACCATTATTACGAGGGATCTTTTGTTAAATCTTCATTTATTTGCATCATAGTGTAGATGTTGAATTATAGAATGTAAATAGTTATAAGCTGTATTGAACTGCTTTTAACTGTATCAGTTTAAGCACTGTATACCTTCGAACAGATGCAGTACGACTGTTGATCGTGACTGTAGTTAAACTCTTTTATAGTTTAGGTTGCCAAAAAGTATTAGAGGATTAATAACGGGCCCCTCTAATTGGGGCAAAACAAATGTTATGATGAGTTTATTACAACATAAGAACGGATTAAAATTTGAGAATATTAAATCCGATTATTGTCTCTATTTTCTTTTCTCATATCCCAACCTCAGTCCTACCTATTCCTATATCTTAAAGTAAGTACATATCAACAAACTACCAAAGTCTCACACCCTCGTTCTAAGATCTATCAACTGATCCTGTGTATTGTTCGCACTACACACAACATTACTTTTCATTTTTTCTTTACTCTCATGCCATCGTAAGTATCTTCAACCTGCCAACTGTAAATTTTGTTAACTGCCCTTGGTCAAAGAATTTATGCCAAGACGGACCTGATACTTGTGAATGTTATTTGATTGAAAATAGAATGTTCAAAGTAAAGAAGTTAATGTTGTTGTACGAAAGATTAAAATAAATAAATTAAAAATAAAAGAATCTTTGAAATCCAGCTTGCCGTCAAAATACAACTGCCCAAGCGCTTTTCTCTTGACCATTAATATAGTCATTATTTGACATGGGTATCTGTACATCTGAAAATGAGAATTATCGATATCTTCTCACAGTAATACATACATTTTCCAAGTTTACATAGACATTTCCTTCGGTAACTGGCAGAAATTTATGAATTCTAACAACTTCCCTTGTTAAAGGTCAGATGATCACAAAAAATTAGCGCCGGCAATGAGGATGGACTGTTTTGAACCTTTGAACAAACCTTTGGATTATTATTTTGCTGCTGGTGATGTGGATACAAGTATGCCCGTGACACAGACTCCATCGACGTCTTCTGTAATTCCACTTCATCAACCAATGAAAGACATACCACAAATACATCAACATCAACCTCAACTAGTGACCTTCGATCATGCCTACTCATATGCATACTACGAGCCAGGTGATGTCAAATTTCATACAAACATTCCTAACAAGGACAGGCTTTTACCAATACTGTCAACTCCTTCTTCATCAGAGAGTGTATGGAGGAATTCCATTCCAACTCTGCAGCAACAACAACCTAAGCGAGTGATCATCGATCATACCTACTCATATGCATACTACGAGGTAGGTGATGTCAAATTTCATACAAACATTCCTTACTACAAGGACAGGCTTTTGCCAATACTGCCAGTTCCTGGTCCATCAAATAGTATACCGAGGAATTCCTTTCCACCTCGGTCAGCAAAGAGCTTCCGCTCGAAAACACTTTATGCAGTTGATTCATCTGAAGATCGAAATGAATACATCACCAGATATGGCCCCACTGAAAATCATTACGAAGAAGTCGATGAACAAAAAACTCGCAAAGTCTTATCACACAATCTAATAGGTTCAGTTAATACTGATGCTGTCGAAGAAGAGCGACGACGTGTCCAGGATAACCATTTTCGAGTACTTGACGAATTAAACTTGTCATTAGAAGCACTGATCATGCCACTAATATCACCCTAGTCAAGAGAAATGAGGCAACAAAATATGGTAGAATACTAAAAAGAAACTACTGTTATGACAATAGCTGAAAACCGAATAATTAAAAAGGCTAAAGAAAATTTGTGTTAAGTTTTTTATTTCAAAAAGTTTTTAATGGGATAATATGTGAGCCTACTGTGGTATTTGTGGTATGACGTCTTTGAATCCAAGCTCAATAGCTCGGATATTTAAAGCTAAAATAATATGCGCGATGGTCTGCGCACTCCCCAATGTACCAGTCCGTTTTCCGTCCTGGATTTCAAGGCGCAAAGCTTCCTGCAACTCCTTAAGCTCCCAGCACGCGGCAGAGAACTCCTCCATGTATATTGAAAAAATATTAAATATATTCTGCATGTTGCTGACTCTTTTGTATGATTGTTCAAAAGTAATCTGAACAGAAAACTCAGAGAACATTTGCTTTTATAGGTAGTAGAAACTCTAGGGGGATGCAATATATTGGTTATTGGTGCCACTGATTTATAAAAGAAAAAAGAGACAACATCACATTCAAGAATTGAAAACAAATTATTCCATAGCTTATCTATAAGTTCTAACTACCTCAACCCTCTATCAATATTCACAATGCATTTTTGCATTGTTGGTATATTTTACACTCCCGGTATAAAAATTGTTTTAAAATTAATAAAAACCATCCACAACCACCAATACCGGATGTGACAAATCAATCCCAAACTTTCAAATCTTGCCTGCAAATTGGCACCTCTCTAGCCAAACGTATTTCTTCCTCTAATGCATCTTGCAGATGTTTCAATTCCCAACAGCCTTGGGAGAACTCCTTCAGATATTTTTCAAAAATCTGGAAGATGTCCAGAATTTCTTCCTTATCTGTGGAACTGTGACTGTTCTTCATTTTATTGTTCTCTTTGATGACTGATACTGACATTTTTCAGAGGGTCGATTGCTCAAAAATATCATTAATTTTTTTTTGTAATTCTATTCTTTTAATAAATTAAGTGTTATAAAATATACCATTTTTCGTTTTTATTTCACCTATCGGAATAAAGGGACAGATCTCAGAAGCAATACAATTTTTTTTTTTTTTTTTTTGGTGACTTTAAGAATGTGGTAGAAATGTAGCAGCAGGGGGTCCACCGAAACCAGTAAAATTTTGAAAGTGGTCCACGAGAAAAATAAGTTTAGGAACCACTGCTCTATAGCATATAATAAAACATACCAAAGACCTATCATGCTAATCTGTAAAATTTCATGCTCATGTCCAATCTATGCCCAAACAAATATCGAACGTGATAAAATTCTCTATCGTCAAGTATTAACAAATTACCAAAATCTCTCATCCCCGTTCTAAGATCTATCAACGGATCCGTATGTATTGTTTAAAATACACACAGCTTCAATTTTTTTCTTTACCAATTGTTCACGTGCCTCTAGACGCTTTTATTATCTTTTGTCCAACGCCGACAACCTTATAATAATTCCTTTCAAGAAAAACCATCCTTACTCTTTGGCATAGAGTAAAACATATCAAAGACCAATCATGCTTAGGTGTAGTAAAATGTACACACAAATATCGAATGAGACCAAATTGCAAGAAAAAAAAATCCAACCATCACCAACCGCCAGTGAAATCTAATAAAAAAAAAAAAAACCTATTCGTTTATTTCACTTCGTTTTGTGCACATAAAATATCGAAGTTTCAAATTCAAGCTGTCATATCCATCCATCGATATTCACAAAAAAAAAAAAAGAAAAAGTCAACGTGCCTCTATTTTGCTATTATCATCTTTCCTCACAATGAGTATTGGTTTATTTTACCTTCCTGTGCTACACAGATACTCGATTTCAACATTGATCATGGATTTTGTCGTTAAGCGATCGCTATTCGAACATGGGTCACATCTCACATCCTTACCCCTACGGTATAGAGTAAAACAACCACATGACAACAACCTTTCATGCTAAGCTGTTAAACGACTTGCTCATACACAATCTATGCCCCCAACCAAATATCGGACGTGACCAAATTCTCTAGCGTACAGCCAAAACCAAAAAACATTCCTATTACCCTCACCTACCGGCGCACAAATTCCAAACTTATAAAAAAAAAAAAAATCAAACACTTCCGAGCGCCAGCGAAATCTAAAATAAAAAACCATAAAAAATACTCAATAGAAACCATCTCCCCCTTTATTGTCTCTTTTTTCCTATCTCATATCACAATCTCAGTCCTACCTATTCCTATATCTATCAACAAATTACCAAAATTTCACACCCCCGTTCTAAGATCTATCAACAGATCGTGTCTATTCTTGATTCTTAGCACACACACAACATTACTTTTCATTTTTTCTTTACTCTCATCCCATCGTAAGGATCTTCAACCTACGTGACTCTAAACGCTATTATCTCCCTTTGATCAGACCGACGGCACCCTTTTGGCTCGCTCAGAAAATTCCCATACCCAAGTAGCCCTATTCCTACTAAGGTTGTCTGATTTCTGATACAACTGTCATATTTTGCGCAAATCATACGGATTTGCATACGAGGTACACTAGTTAATGTTTTTGATATCGGCGGCGCGGCGGCGATCTGTTTTTTTGTCGTTGCCACTCTGAACCACAGCCACAGCGACAATTGATGCAGTCTTTGCGAAATATTTAAATAGATTCGAGTCAAAATTGTTCGTTTCCTATTTTAGTTTTCATTAGCCTATTACTTCAGTATTAGAATACGATAATTGCAGAGATGATAATGGAAGAGCTGAAATTGTGAATGAAAACTCATGAGTTTCATTGATGTTCTTCCATATGTACATGATCTAATGTACTTGTACATATATTATAAAACATTGATTAAAATTTTGACATTATTTTTCTATTTTTATAATCTGCAATACAAGAAAAAACATTTCAATGAAAAGATTTTTCTGTACATTAAAATATTTACTGAAAATTCAATTCTGTTTTCACTTCTGTCGGCACTCCCGGAGTGCTTCTTTTGCACTGCATTTATCTGCAATGTATGGTGCAGATTAGGGATTGCAATCCCGGGATCCCGAGTTTTTTTTCGGTCCCGAAAATCCCGGTATTTTAGGGATTGATTGTTGATTATTTTGGCTTATTATTTTTATCTACTTGAAACTTTTCCGATAAAAAAAATTTAAATTGGATTCCACTTGGTTTTGAATTAATAATAATAACAATTTTTTTCAGTGTTACATTCTTTGGGTGTATTCCAAAACAAAGTTAAAAAGTTTGTCGTTCCTGTGTTTACAGCTCTTTATAATCGTAATAATATTCTCAAGTAAATAATTATAAGAGAGGTAATAATAATGATGGCAATACATTATGAATAGAACACATGAAGACAGTATTCAAATATTCAAAATGAAAATAATATTTAAAGGAAAAGAGAAATTCACAATCAGTATAGTGTGAAGTATTCAAAATGAAAGTTTGCAATTCTTTCAAAAATCGACTCAACATTCACTTTTCTGTGGAGATCTAGGGTTAAAGTGTACCAAGGGAGATTTAGCATTTTTTTCAAAACTTTATTTTGTGATAATTGTAATTTCTTGTTATTGCAAAAAGCTACTTTAGCAAATATTGGACATCCATATTGCATAAAAATATCTTTGTGAATTAAGTATCTTGTTTTCATTTTTTAGTTCAGATTTTCCATTTATAAAAGGCTAAACATCCTAATTGCAATTGGAACATAATTGGAGCATATTTTGAGTATCTATTAGGCCTTTATCATTGGCTTAAAAATTGTTTAAAAGTAGATTGTGTTTTGAGAACTTTCAAACTAGTTCGTATGTTTCGTCGTATGTTTTTCGAGACCTCCATTCTTTTCATTGTTTTTGATCTATTTGACTATTCTTAAAAGAAAAAAAATAGTAAACTAGTTTTTGGGTATCCTTTCTTGTTTTCTAAACCCCTTTGTACATTGTTTTTTCTTTTGTATTTTTGAGTGCTAATATCGCTGTGTTTAAAACAAAAAAACCACTTAGTTTATATGCATTTCCTTCAAATTGCTTTACGTTTCTTAATTATAAGAAGTCCTCATAAAATGAGATAAAAAACAGTTTGAAGCTAGATAAATAACTACAAAAACCCAATGCAAGCTCTGCACAAAAGAGTTAAAATCAATAGAGAGTAGAAGCAAAAGGTTTTTACACCTATTGGTCATCGAACTACAACAAAAAATAGATTTAGATAGATATAAATCAGCCATTAACCAAGTAATTTTTTTTACTGTCTAAAATATTGCGCCAATCCCGGGACTAGTCCCAGGATCCCGGGATTGAAAAATCTGAATCCTGAAATCCTGGGATTGAAAAAACATTTGGGGATTGCAATCCCTAGGTGTAATGCACACATGCGGTGCCCCACGGAAAAACTGCCAGAAAATTTTGGATGGACAATAATTGACGGCAAATATGAATATTATTGGTTTGATGGTCCCCAAAATCCATCTTTTTAAGAAATATCTTCTGACATTCCAGGTACCCTATTTATACTATTGTTATTTTATGATTGACTATTCATTATTATATTATTTACTTTTTTTTATGTTATTACAGAGTCAGATATAACGAATGAATAAGTGAAATAGATGCCGATGCCAGCGATAGTTGCGATAGCAGCGAAGGCATATCATGAATCTAAGGAGGATTAATTTTTTTTAATAAAGTTTTTTTTTTAGAGGAATAGAACTTTGAAATGAAAACAAAGATGATTTTTTTTTTATTGATATGAAATTTACATTATGCGGAAGACAGTCTTTTGGCATTATAATTTAAATATGATTTCTTGCATATGACCACCAAGGCTGGCTCGGACGTAGTCTAATCTGGAGTTCCAATTTTCGATGACTTTTTCCAACATTTGTGGCCGTATATCGGCAATAACGCGACGAATATTGTATTGCAAGTGGTCAATCGTTTCGGGCTTATCGACGTAGACTAGCGACTTCACATATCCCCACAGAAAATAGTCAAGCGGCGTCAAGTCGCACGACCTTGGAGGCCAATTCACGGGTCCGAAACGTGAAGCTATTCGGTCACCAAACGTTTCCTTCAATAAATCAATTGTGGCACGAGCTGTGTGACATGTTGTCAGTAATCAACCGCTCTATAGCGGTTACCATTGACTGTAACGTTCTGGCCAGCATCGTTTTTAAAGAAGTACGGACCAATTATTCCACCAGCCCATAAAGCACACCACACAGTCAGTTTTTCTGGATGTATCGGCTAACGGTGTCTCAACATACACTTGAGGATTATCATGACTCCAAATACGGCAGTTTTGTTTATTCACATATCCATTCAACCAAAAGTGAGCTTCATCGCTAAACAAAATTCGCTAATGATTTTCACTATGATTTTCAAAATTTGTTCAGGCGTCAGTCTATTCATGTTGAAATGCCAAACCAAAATAAACATAAATCACCTGACAGCTGACAAAATGGCCGCCAGTTATAATAGTGTTGCCAACTTTAAGTTCTATACCTCTAAAAAATACACCCGTTATAAATACCGAAATCTCTGTGCTTAGTTTACTAAAAAATAAAGCTAAATATTTAAATTTATAGCAAGATTTTTTCACTGTAGGTTTTGTTCGTTGAAGCCCGTCGCACTGGGGTCGCCACAAAGCGTTTTTTGAGAAACCTTAAGTCGCCCTGAATGTCAAACTAAGTGTTTTTTGATCCCTAGGGTTGACTTAGGTTTTCCCTCAACTCACTCTAGGTTTTTGCTGTGGCGAGTTGAGGGCTGTCAAATGGCATGTATTTTTTTTAAATGACAGAGATGTGTGGGGATTTGTGGTTTAGCGTTTTTTGAGGACTGGAAAACCTACGTCAACCCTGGAGAAAGTTCAATGAACGGACCATGTACCTTATGTTACAAATTAGAAAACGTAAAAATTACAATTCTTGCCGGACTAGCGATACATACCTGTTTTTTTGTAGGACATTGTTTTAATTGGGCAGAGAACACACTAACCTATAATATAATCTGTAATAACGATCTGGGGCCTTTTTCACAGATCATACAACACATACAATGTATGATTTTAAAATTTATTGTACAAAATACTGTTTCACAGAGTGTTGTATTTTTTTTTGCATCTCAGAGACTTAAGCGGTACTGAACTTAGAGCAAGCTCATTTGTAGACACTTATCTACGCTCTTCATCATTAATGCAAGTGCTAGTGGTTAGTAAATAACGCCAACACAAGCACAAAGAGAGCGTATACGAGAAAAAAAATAAAAGACATTAAAATTTTCAACAAAAAAAAAGTATATTAATAAATAGAACAAACATTATTAAACAAAAACTATACATTAATAAGAACAGAAATTAAATTACAATAACAAAATATCAAATATAATATAAGTCATGCAGGTGGCACACTGGTTCTTAGTTTTAATTTTAAAGTATTTTTACTTAGGTTGAAATCGGAAACAAAAGGATAGGAGTTAGATAACCTACTCATGCGAGCTAATGGCTCATGCATGCGATAGTTAGTTCTGTGGTGGGAGCAATGTAAAAACTCTAAATTACGTAGTTGGTGAGATCCTCCACGATAGTTGAAACTAATGTGGGAAAGCAAGTCGGGGGCATCAGTTGAACCGGTTATTAATTGATAAAAAAAAAAAAACTAAATCATTGTTAATTCGTCTCTGTGAGAGGGTTTGAAGATTTAATAGGCGAATACGATTGTCGTAAGGAGGAAGATTAAAAGGATCTTCCCAAGGAAGACCTTTGAGAGCGAAACGTATGAATCTGTGCTGTACTGCTTCGATTCGAGATTTACGAATATCATAAAATGGTGACCACACCTGAGAAGCATATTCTAGATGCGGACGAACATAACAGTTATATAAAGAGAGGGTGCCATTAAATTCTTTTGCCCATCGCTTAATAAAGCCAAGCATTGAATTTGATTTGATAATAATGAGGTTGATGTGTTCATTAAACTCGAGGTTGGCACTAAATAGAACACCGAGGTCACGGAATCTAAAAACTTAAGATAGGGATTGTTGCGATATTGAATATTCTCCAATATTTGGCGATCTTTTGCGGGAGAAGGTCATACTTTGGCACTTGGAAGCGTTCAAAATAAGTCCGGGAAATCCAAATGCTTTTAGTTTATATAGTATAATATTATGAGACAGTTGGTCAAACACCTTAGAGAAGTCAGTGTAAATGCAGTCAAGCTCGTTCCCACATTCAAGGGCGTTGGAACATTTATGATAAAAAGATAGAAGGTTGGTAGCCGTTGATTTTTTTTTTTTTTTTTTGCATAAATCCATGCTGCTGATGGCAGATAACATTCCTTGCAATGAAGGATAGACTTTCGCAGACTACTTGTTCAAATAGCTTGGGTATGCATGAGAGTATTGTATGACTACTCTCATTGATTGATTGATTCGACTGGAATATATGTATCCAATAAAAATTCTATTTCACAGAATTTCGTCATACATTAAAATGTCTACAATGTATGATAAATTTTCTTATGTTCGAAAAATATATTGACGTTTCAATCCCTTTTTTCTTAAAGGCATCCAAACTATTATTCTTTGGAATTGAAAGGCGAGATTTTATGAAACTAGAATAGTATGAGAAGAGGATTGAAAGACTAAGATGGAATGAAAGTTGATAATTCTATTTCCATTTAGTTATGTTTGTAAGTACGGTATCTTCGAGCCATATTATACCATTGCTTGCATTGAAACGCTTTTGAAAGCAAGTTGAAAAAACTCAAATCTTGTCCAAGGAACAACATTTGATTGAAACTCTCGTTTTATTTAAAAAGCTATTTTTCCTTTTTTGTCTGGTTCATGGATTTTGGTAATAATAAAAACCGTTGGACGTCTGTGGATAGCGCATTCCTTTTCTTGTCTGAATTCAAATTTCAAAAAGGAAAAGTTTCAACCTATACTTATCCCAAAAGAGGTTACAGAAGCGAAAAGCCCAATTTCTAAAGCTCGCCGTAAAGTTCATGAAAACAAAACAATTCAACGGATTTCAACGAATGCCAATTGTCAAATTAAAAAGTAAAAATTATACGGGGTCTCCCAACCGAAAATCATGATTTATGAAGCTCGAAACAAAGAGATAACTTCGGGTGTAAGTTAATAACATTAAGCAAGAGCTAAAGAAGGGGTTGAACTGTAATTTTACCATAAAATATGCATCTTTTATTTTGTATTTATCAACTATCCGATGGAAGACATTCAACGTTCGGATTGATTTATAGGCATATTCGAGCTTAAACCCATAATTTAAACTTCTCGAAAAAATTTCAACCCCGTCCTATTTGCATTCTCTCTATTGAACCGCAAAAAGCTTAAACTACTAACACTCAATCGAAGACTGATATTATATCATAGGGAAAGTGACTTTTGCTAGAATTAAAAAGTAGACGCATGGATATAATGAAATGAATTTATTCTCTTCGTTTGATTCTATAGAATTTGACTTTTAAAAAATAGAGTTTTGTTTTATTCAATAATTTTTGCTGTCAAATCATACAACAAAAATGAACATCATAAATCTTTCCAATGAAATCTGGGAAACAGAAAATTTTATGTGATGTATGATTTTAAAATTGTTGTATCTTGTATGAAATGTAGTGTTGTATAGTTGTATGATCTGTGAAACAGGCCCCTGATGGTATTGACATTTTCTGAGCGTACTGAAATAACGTACAACGAAACCTCAATTTCAATTCAATTTCAATTCAATTTATTACATTAAGTGGAAAGTACAATAAGACTTTGGCTTTTATAGTACAAATCGTTTGGCGAGAAGTTAAAAAAGGAATACAATAAAAAATAAAAATATTAAATATAAAATGAAATGCTGTAGAAGATAGAGATAGAAAAGAAATCAGAAAATAGAATATGACAGTAAAAGGCGGAAAAAAGCAGGAAAAAATAAAGGAAATAAAATAAAAAAGATAGATTCATAGAGAGAAGCGAAAAAATAAAAATACAAAATTTTGTTTTTGATTTACAAGTATTGAAGTGCTGAAAGCTTAAATTTTTTGGGTTCAGTTATTTGTTTAGTAGTAAGTGGAAGTGAGTTCCAAAGTCTGGTAGCGTGAACGAAGAAGTGGCGCGAAGAGTTCAGATAATTATAAGTAGGCAAAATAAGGTCCTGGCTTCTTAGAGATTGTGTGAATTGTATTTTATTAAAAAGGTATGATGGGACTCTACTATTAATGAGGCTGTGCAAGAATTGACAACATCTTACTTTAAAGAACTGATCAAAACTACATCCAAAAACCTTTTGATGGTAGTGCGATATATGCTCACCACGACGAAGTCCATAAACGTATCGAATGACATCATTAACTGCGACAAGCAGCTTATGTTGAGAGTGGGAGTCTAGTTTGCAGTATACTTTTGAGGAAAAATCAATCAAAGGGACGAATAATGCTTTGACAAGTCTCAACTAAGTGTCTACTGGAGTAAAACTAGAGGAACTTGTAGGACAATATGACTGTTAAATTATATAAAAATAAAAAAATTAAACCAAAAAAATCAACTGGTATTAAGTATATTAGTATTCACTTTTTTTGACCTCGTAATCGATACATGTTTGAGGAAAGGGGCTCTTGGGATCAAACAATACAATTTGTAGGGCAAATATTATTATTTATATATATTTATAAATATATATAAATAATAAAGAAACTGGTACTATTAAATTTTTGGGTATCATGAAATCGACATATTTTACCCTTGCTATCTATGTTAGCTACCACAGTCGAAAGTTTTCGTTAGAAAATCGTTAGGCGTCTCAACAAAATGAAGCTACTCAGGGAAAATTAGCTTAATAGTAATCACAAAAAAAATTTGACCAGGGATCCCGGACTATAAGATTTTGGAAGTCAAAATAAAATTCAATTAAAACCAAAACCAAACTTTCTTATAGTAAACTTTCTAAATTTATTGTTGAAAGTGTTGAACCGATCTTGTGGTCGATGTTACTTAAATATGAAATTTTAAAATGATCCTTTATTGACCACAACAATTAAACGAAATTCAAAACGAAAACAAAAACGCAAATTTTCTTCTTCTTTTGAACTTATATATTCGTATGCATTTCAAGTTGACATGCAACTCATCTTCAGCGATTAACAACGTCTACTAACATTAAACAATATTTTGACCGAAAGAAAAGTGAAAGAAACAAAGGTAAAGTAAACAGCAAAGTAAAACAGTATAAAAACATTACATTTACATAAATACATTAAACTAATGCAAACAACAGAGACGCAATATTTCCACCATCAGTATTCATCTTCTCTTTCGTCTTATGTATTATTAGCGACTCATAGGCATCAAGCTTTCTTGTACTTGGTACAGATTTTAATAACCGCACGCTCTCTTCAAACGGTCCGAAGGTATGTGGTGGGTCTTCAGCAAACACATGAGCAGCCACAGATGATCGATGCACTTGCTTGTTCTTGATGCAGTTGAAGTGCTCTTTGAACCTTGTTTTGATGCTCCGTTTCGTTTGTCCTATGTACTTTTTGTTGCAATCTTTACAGCTGATTTCGTATATACCGCTTTTTTCACTTGTTGGTGTTTCGTCTTTCGTTGGGCCGAGAATTTTTTTAAGCTTCGTGTTGTTGTTGTAAACTATGTGTATATTTTCTTTCATTAGGGGTTCTCTGAACTGATTTGTTATTGTTGGTATATATGCAAATGATACGCGAAATTTTGCTGTTGACACAAAATAAAACATCAACAGCAAAATTTCGCGTATCATTTGCATATATACCAACAATAACAAATCAGTTGAGAAAACCCCTAATGAAAGAAAATATACACATAGTTTACAACAACAACACGAAGCTTAAAAAAATTCTCGGCTCAACGAAAGACGAAACACCAACAAGTGAAAAAAGCGGTATATACGAAATCAGCTGTAAAGATTGCAACAAAAAGTACATAGGACAAACGAAACGGAGCATCAAAACAAGGTTCAAAGAGCACTTCAACTGCATCAAGAACAAGCAAGTGCATCGATCATCTGTGGCTGCTCATGTGTTTGCTGAAGACCCACCACATACCATCGGACCGTTTGAAGAGAGCGTGCGGTTATTAAAATCTGTACCAAGTACAAGAAAGCTTGATGCCTATGAGTCGCTAATAATACATAAGACGAAAGAGAAGATGAATTCTTATGGTGGAAATATTGCGTCTCTGTTGTTTGCATTAGTTTAATGTATTTTTGTAAATGTAATGTTTTTATACTGTTTTACTTTGCTGTTTACTTTGCCTTTGTTTCTTTCACTTTTCTTTCGGTCAAAATATTGTTTAATGTTAGTAGACGTTGTTAATCGCTGAAGATGAGTTGCATGTCAACTTGAAATGCATTCGAATATATAAGTTCAAAAGAAGAAGAAAATTTGCGTTTTTGTTTTCGTTTTGAATTTCGTTTAATTGTTGTGGTCAATAAAGGATCATTTTAAAATTTCATATTTAAACAAACTTTCTTATGTCATTTTTTTTTATAGCGGGCGTTACACTAAAAATATGTTTAATGATTAATATCAATCAACTTTAAAAAAAATATTAAAACTTGGTATCTAAATGCTTTGCTCAATAAAGTTTACACTTGATAGTTTTTTTGGGAGTCAGCAATGAGGTGTATTTCTAGACCAATCATAATAAATTAACTTGAGATATTTTACTTTTTCAGTTGGGAATTGTTCATAACTGAAATTTGTATTGAACGCAGGGACGGTTCTAACCAAAGCATTGTACAGGAGTAAAATTTTTACTAGGTCTACTAGGATTATTCATTTTGTGTTGTTTTGAATTCTATTGGAAATTTTAACATTGCACGTTGTATGAGCTAATCAGCAAAAAATAATCAGCGCAGGTGTGATTATTGTTGCGACTTTGAAATGAGTCGAACAAATTTTTTCTTTGAAATATCTACAAATCGAAATATTTGTTAGGACAAAAAAAAACTAATTTTTCCTACGGTGATGGTTTAGAACTTGACGCTTTGTGCATTTGCACATCTTTTACATAAAGATGATGATAGTGTTAATTTTGCGACAGTTTAAATATATCATCGTTACTCACCTTATCTTAATCTCAAAATTAATAAATAAGAAATGTTGGACTTATTAATTAAATTAAAATATTTCTACTTATTGTTTCGATTTATTAAGGTGACATTTGTCTATCATCATCACGTGCAAGGTTGGAACCTATTATTGAAGAGACATCGGAAGACGAAGAAACCAATAACACTAGCTGGAAACAACAAGAGAATTATACTGCATGGAGCTCTGAATCTGAGACTGGTTCCTTGATTGGAATTGAATTGAGCAGAGGTAAATATAAGTATTTAATGAAAATTAAAATAAATATAGTAATGTTATTAATATTTTTCTTAATATACTATGACTAAAAGTATAAAATAAATTCTCTAACCCTTCCGAAGGATACAACAACTTCTAGATATAGCTTTACCTTTTTCTGAACTATCCTGATAACTCGTCATTGGAAGCTTTTGATAACTATTAAAATACATGTAAGCTTAGAAATGAAAACATGGCATACAATTGATGTGTTAATAGTTCAAGTTAAGTTCTAAGTGGAGTTTCAGGTGGAATTCTAAATGTTGATATAAAGGGCTGAAATTTTAAAGGTTTTTTTAAATATTTTTATTGTTTCTTGATTTTTTTAAATTGTTATTGTGTACTTCTTTGTTTTTGTTTTCAATACTTAGACTGTGTATGAATTCGTTTAAAATTTCTCACCTAGGTTAAATTTTGACATTTGTATTGCGGTGGATTCAAATGTTAAATTTTTGCTGTGTGAATTACGTTAAAAGGGATTTTTTGAAACACTATTTTCTCTGAAATTCTTTTATAGTTTAAGAAATTTCCTGCAAAAATTCTTTTTCATCGTTTAATTTAATTTTTTTTTATTTAAAATAAAGCAACTATAAAAGTGTAAACGTGTTAGGGAGCGTTCAAGTATTACGTAACGCAATTTTTGAAGTTTTTTGAACCCCCCCCCCCCTCCACCCCTTGTATCGCACCGTAACGTTTTTATGTACCCCTCCCTCCCCCTAGCTAAACGTTACGTAACACTCAAGTGACCATTTTTACCCTAAAGTCGCAAAAAGTTATGTTATAGTTTTTATCCTTTTTACTTTTAATTGCCATTGCGGTAATCATATAATATTAAATAATACAAAAGATTTTTAAACCGCAATACCTGCCAATTTGGCACTTTTTATTCCCTAATTAAAAAAAAAAATTACGTAACGTGTTGTAAGAAAGACCCCCTCCCGCCCCTGTAACGCATCGTAACGTTTTACGAGACCCCCTCCCCCCAAATTGCATTACGTAATACTTGAACGCTCCCTTACGTTCCAAAAAGTGTTAAGATCTCCATTTTCCTTAATTTCTCTCGATCTTGTACTACTATTTTCATATATTGAAACAATAGTCCCGTATCTTGTAAAAATATTTCCCATCACGGATAGTTTGATAGTGGGTGTATGAGCACTTGTTTTTACACCGACAACAACTTCAAGCTAAAAAATTAATAGATTTGAGTTAAATTTTCAAAATGAATAACAATTTGAAAAAATATTTTAGAATAATTTTATTTATACTTTTAAAATGTCTACGTGTTTCAACAATGAATTCGATTGCACAAAAAAAAAGATGTAAACATGTTGTTCATCTCTTTTCTGATTTGAATAAGTTTTGGTTTTACTACGGGAGACCCTAAAAAACAAAAATTCTATTTTTATTATTATGTACATATGTTTTCCGATGAAAAAAAAGGTCAAACTTACATTTATTTTAAGGTTTTCACATTATTCATTCTTTCTGTCCAATTTATCGTGTGCTGTCCATACCGCAAACAACTGCTTTCTGCTTTTTTTGCCGTTTGTTCGACAAAAAAAGCTGTGAATGCAACAAGAACTAGACACACCTCTCTTTCTTAACAAACGTCAGATTTTAACCCATTCAATTTTTTCGTTTAAATTTTAACCCATTTAAATTTCAATTTGAAGATCAAATTTGATCCCATCTTATTCATCACGTTAGTGTCAAATTTCAACCCATTTAACATAGTTATAACCCAATTCACACAGTCTTATTATACTATTTGGACCATTTTGTGCAATGATTTTATATGGACCTTTGAAGGGTTTATCTAACTTTCTTTTATTTCCTACTTTTATAAAAAAAGGAAAAAGTCTCCTATTTTGAAAATTGATTCTTTTACATTTATTTGATTGTTACATATTTAATTTTATTAAATTCCAAGTATTCTTTATCTCTATTATGTGCATATTTTAATTTTATTTTAAATTTATTAACATAATTATCTAAGTTATAAATGATTTGTTTATTTTTGATGATTTCACAAGTAGTGGAGTGCCGTAAGCTTTATACCTAGGAATCCAGGGCCAGTCCATGGATTTTCATGAAATTTTCGGAAATGTGTTTTAAATAGCGTGTAGAAAAAAGTAAAAAAAAAATATTTTCCCCGCTCTTAATTTTTTAATCATTTCTATAATTAATTAATAACTTCTAAAATTTTATTTTATTATGTAGGGTGTTTAAGATACCGTTTGCCAAAGGCTCCGGATGAAAAGGATGGGTCAAGAAAATAAAAAAATTGTATGGATTGTATGGGAGGGTGGTCTATGTCCTTCCATGTAGGCGTGAGGGGCAATTTTATTAGAAATTGGCTCAATTTCTTAAAAAATAATTAAAAATGTACTTAGCCACTTACTTTCTCATACTTTAGTGTTTTTGAAAGCTAATGCTTTCTTCTTTAATAAAAATTTTAATTTGAGTTCACTTAATGAAAAGTTTTTGAGAGATCAAGCCTCAAATTCAAAATTTTGAAAAAAGAAAATATTTCTTTCTTAATTAATTATTTTTTTACATAATTTTGCCCCATTAAGGGTGAAATTTTTTTTTTTAACTTTTTCCTACACGCTATTTAAAACACATTTCTGGTTTCACTTCCGAGAATGAAGTTCAATTAGCGGAAAATCCATGGACTGGCGCTGGATTCCAAGTTTTTGGCATTTTTATTTCTAACGGCATTCCACTAAAGGTAAAGCACATAATTTTTCATATACTAATTCAATTTGTGCATAATTTGTATAGTTCTGTGTGATGTAGTATTATATGTGTAATAAACTCTACCACCACCGCACTCTCTCTACCACCGCCACACCTCTCAACTCAAACACAACTCTTAAGCTAAGTGTACACGATTGCCTGATCTGCAAATATTGCCAGAACTGTCAGTGAAAAATTGTCTCGAATGGCTGACAATCGTGTACACACCAAATTAACTTGCAGAGATATTATTTGGCTGCTAATTTGTTTACAAATATCTGCCAACTAATTTGCAGATATCTGGCAATCGTGTACACGCAAGCTAATAACCGTGTACACACCAAATTAATTTGCAGAAATATTTGTTCATCAATCATTTTAAGGACAAATTAATTAATAAAGATGTGGCAATCATGTGTACACAAATTTTGTTCATTTTCTGACGCTTCTGCAAATGTCTGGCAATAAATAAATTTGCAGACCCAGTTTGAAGAACATTTGCAAATTTATTAATTGGCAGACAAATTTGGCAAGGAAATGAACTGAAAATGAATTTGCAGATCCACAAATGATTTTGTGTGTACACGGTTTGCACAAATCTACAATTATCTGCAAATCTATTGCCAGCTATTTGCCCAAATCAGTTTGTCGACATTGTCAGCCAAATAGCTGGCAATGAACTTGCAGATATTTGTAGATTTCTGCAAACCGTGTACACACTACACACAAATTCAATTTTCACCATCATTGTCAGTACATTTGCATACATTGTCAGACGTTTGCAGATCTGACAATGATTGTCAGATCTACCAATCGTGTACACTTAGGTTTACTACCAACACATTTACCACCCCCATGTCTTCCTGCAAGGTTCGCTACACCTCCGTCAGTCGACAACAAAAAAATACTCACAGGAAGTTCTAAGAGAAAGCAGCTTTACATTCAAAATGCTGAATATGGAACCACGGAAGCTGATATCGTAAGGTTTATTGACAATAATCTTGGATGTTCCGAATTCCGATGTTGTCTGCACCCAAATAGTTCCTTGGAACTTAAAAAGATCCGAGTTACAACATCTCGACTTTAAGGTCAGTGTTCCCGTAGAATTCATTCACGTGCTACTAAACTCCAACAAATGGCCTGATGAATGCTTGGTACGCGAATTTTTACCTTCCAACCAAGACAAATCTGAGTTTTCAAAGAATCAGACACAACTTCGGAAGGAGTTAAGAATTTTTTATCAAAACATGTCGGGTATGAGAGGTGATTTGATTGAGCTTCGTCGTGCCACTTCTTCATGCGAGTTCAACATTATTGTGTTTTTCGAAACATGGCTGAGAAATGATCACCTTGAAGCGGAAATTTTTGATTCATCGTGGCAGGTTTTTAGATGCGATCGGACTCTAGCCCCAAATCAAAACAAAGTAGGCGGTGTATTATTGGGAGTTTATACTTCCCCTTCCTGTTTTCCTGTTGTTATCCAGCCGTCGCACAGTGGGGCAAGATACCCCAATAATCGGAATCAATTCAGGGGATGCACCTACTTAATTGATGTCAGTTTTTTTAAGTAGAAGTACCATAAACGTGAATATGAAAACCATAGCTGTGCTCTTCAAACACGTTTTAATGCTTCTTTAACCAGTATAACCCATGAAAAACTAGGCGATTTTGGCGAATTTTATCAAAGGAAAGTGCTGGATAGAATGTTTTGAATTTTTTTGGAAATAATGAGGTACATATATTTTAAACTATATTTTATGATTTCTTTCTTATGAGAATATTGAAAAGTAACGGAGTAATCTGCTGTTTTCGAAGATGCCAAATTAAAAGTACCTCAAGTGCTGACGTGATTCCTTCCAAACGAGTAGCCAAAACTAAAAAATTTAAAAAGCGTATTAAAGTTGAAGGTATTTCCTATACAATGACCTACGATTTTTGAAAAATATAAAAAATTAACAAAATGGCGTAGTTTTTAAAAAAAGTCTATTTATATGGAAAATGTTTTTTTAATTTTGAGCTAATCAAAATGATTGTAAGGCATTGCATACTAAATGTATCAAAAATACTAAGATTGAATTTTAGGTCGATCGATCAATTTTTCATTGAGTTATGATGAAAGAAAAACGAGAAAAACGAAAGTTGAAACTACCGCGGCATAGAGTTTTTTTTGGTAAGGTATAAACTATCGAAACCAAAAAATTTTGAAAGTTTCATACTGGTATAGCCCCTTGATAACGGCATCAGTCCTCAAACAGATTTTCCAAACATAACTTTATTTTCAGATTTCAAAATCAGTTTGAAATCCGAAAATAAAGTGGTGTTGGTAATTTCACTAACACAACTTTATATTCAGCTGAATACGTGAATCACAGATAGATCTCGTGTTACAGAAGCAACAATCTAAACAAATGGAAGTTGCGAGGCAAGAGAAGTAATGGTTTTCCCTCTTGTTTTTTATTCCTCTAAGCTTTAAGTTCAACTAACGTAAAAAACAACTTTATGCGAAACTTATGAATGGCATAAAAACTGAATTTGAGCATCGACTCGATGCTTCTCAGCTTCCAAAACTTGTGCAAATTCCTTCTTGCATTCGAACTTAAGTGGGCGGCAGTATTTGGTTGATGAAGATCTCGGATTTTGCAATCTACACTATGATCCATTAAAGACTGCTCTTTAACTTCAGCTGAATTATTCGTCACATGCATCTCGTCATTTTTCGGATAGCACATTTCTTTCGCATTTTGAACTACTTTGTTGGAAGGAAACCGTTCAGTGTCCTTGGCTCTAATAATATTGTATTGGTGTCTCGTTAGCTTGGCCTCTTAAAATAATAGTTGAAAAACTAAAAAAATTGTTTAAAAAAAAAAGGAGCACGTATGAGCACCCGTTCTTTTTGGAACTTCACAGACAAAATGTTGAATTACATGAAAAAAATTAGATCTGCGTGTGGAAGAGTGTGGAAGTCTACTTTAAGCTTAAGCTTTTGAGAAACTCCTGTATACACTTGACTTCTGATGCAAAATTGAACAACATCTTTCCACAGATTCTTGAATATTTTTTAAAATATTAAATAACATACCTGACGCTGTCGATTCCATGTTCAAACTCAATTTTGCCTTTGTTTTTATTAAAGTTACAGCTATTCGAAGGTAAAAACTTTTTATCAATTCGCAATTATAAAAAAACTAAAATGCTTACTTCAAGTGCACGCGTTGGAGTGGGAAATCATGTAACAGCACAAAGTGAGCGCGTTTTAGATGCATTGGAATATTTTATAACGGAATAGCAAAAAAAGAAGCTCACAACTTTTGTTTCATTTTTTGAATTAATTCCGAGCTTGCCATATAGTTGGCCCCACTGTGCGTCGCACAGTGGGGCAAGATACCCCAATAATCGAAATCAATTCGGGGGACCGGCCTCCAGTATTGATATCAGTTTTTTTAAGTAGAAGTACAATTAAAATGAATAGGAAAACCATAGTTGTGCCCTTAAAGTATGGTTTAATGCTTCTTTAAGGGGCTATACCAGTGTAACCCATGAAAAATTAGGCGATTTTTGGGAATTTTTTTAAAGGAAAGTGCTGTATAGAATGTTTTAAAATTTTTTGGACATAATAAGGTATATTTTCAGCTATATTTTATTATTTTTTTCTTATAAGAATATTGAAAAATAACGGAGTTATCTGCTGTTTTCGAAGATTCCAAATTAAAAGGACCTCAAATGCTGACGTGATTCCTGCCAAACGAGAAGCTCAAATTAAAAAATTTAAAAAGCATATTAAAGTCAAAGGTGTTTCCTTTATCTACAATGACATTTCATCATTTTTTAAAATATCAAAAATTAACAAAATGGCACAGGGTAAAAATTTGTGAAATTTTGAGCTAATCAAAATAATTGAAACGCATTCTACAGTAAATATATTCAAAAATACAAAGTTTGAATAAACAAAACAGAGATAAAAATAAAATTGTAATTTTTAGTGATTAATAACTACATACAGAAAGATTTAAACCTACGTTTATCATCTTAGAACTCACCGATTTTTTCTTTTCTCTGATAGGACAGGCATGGAACTGAGGAGATGTTAGTTCATGGAGCTTCAACAAAAGTAATTTGAAAAAAGGTGTGTCTTCCTATAAGACAGTGTCTTTTCAAAATCATCATATACAAGTGAGCTTAAATTTATGTGATCTAGGTTCAGCAGTTGCCAAAGGAGGTGGTGCATATTTTTATGGAGCCTGGGTCCAGAGCGTACACCTATGAGACTAGTTCCAAATGAAAGCTTACGTTCAGCCCAATCAGTTTGTCAAATATTTTTGAATTCAGTCTTGGTGATTTTGAGATAATTAGACTTGAAGTTGAGCGCCGGAAATGGGAAAAAACTGACATTTCTGCAAATAATTACGTATATCTCGAAAAGTATAGCACGTAGGACAATGATTTAGGTATCATATGAAAGATCATAAGAACATCTTTCATTTCATATAAAATACATTTTTTGAAATGCCTTATATTTGGGAAAGACAGACCTTAAAGTTGTTTGAATAGAAACATTTTCGTTGACGTTTGCCAGCCAATATCTCGAAAAAATCAGTGATGACCTGTATTTTTTTTTGCACCACTTTAATCCTTAATTGGTGAGCTTTAATTTGATACATAATTAGGCTATCATACATAAAGCATATCACGTACATTATTCACAATTCTTAAAAAAAATTAAACAAAAAATATGTTCCACAGCAAATGCATTTTTTCATTTAATTTTTCGCAGTACCTACTCTGTTTTTTACAAAACATAAGACCAGAATACATATTAAACCAGAATACATATTAAATACATCTTATCGTATTTTATATGAAATGAAAGATATTCTTATGATCTTTCATATGATACCTAAATTATTGTCCTACGTGCTATACTTTTCGAGATATACGTAATTATTTGCAGAAATGTCTGATTTTTCACATTTTCGGCGCTCAACTTCAAGTCTAATTATCTCAAAATCACCAAGACTGAATTCAAAAATATTTGACAAACTGATTGGGCTGAACGTAAGCTTTCATTTGGTACTAGTCTCATAAATGTACGCCCTGGGCCCAAGTATGCACCACCTCCTTTATCATGAATTAAACATCAGGTAAACAAAAAACTCAGAAATAAAGCAACAGGATTTATAGTGGAAAAGTTATAAAAACCACTTTTATTTGCATGGGTAGCTTAAAATCTTATTACACTGAAACTAAAATTCAGTTTGGTCGGATACGGTTTCATCTTCTCTGATACTTGTGATTGAGTCATCAGCACTTGAAACATTTGGGGCAACGATTAAGTTAAAGACTTCCTTAGGGAATGTTCTGAAGTGCTTTTGAGGCATTTGCCTTAAACTTGTTATTAAGGGGTCTGATGTTATAAGCAATAAATTAGAACATCTTCATTACACTTTTGTCTTGAACATTTCCTCGAAAAATTTTCACGATATTTTTTGAAGTCTTTGTTTCTTGCTTCCTGTGCTTCTTCCGTCAATTGACCTTAATAAATAGATATTTAATTTTACTTTGCTTTAAGATTAAGTTACAAAAGTTACAAAATATTAAAAATAATACCTATTGGAAGAAGTGCAGTAGAAACGACATCAGGACCGTGAATTAAAAGCTTGTGCCCTGTAGGAGGCATGTAGTACCAGGGATAAAGGCTCACAAAATATTTTGCGGTGTCAAGTGAGAATGTCTTGAATGTTTCTATGTTGATATCGTATCCACTTGAAATTGCTGCCAATATAACATGCAACTTCTCGATTAATATTTTATCAACACCCAAAATTTCAGATACAACTCCCGCGTTGGCGAAAAATCGCCTAGCAGAGTTGCCGTCATTAGAATTCCCAAAACCAGGCTTAGGTTGGTCAACAATCAGACCCATTTGATCACGAAATTTTTGTTGGATTCTGACTTTATTTGCCGCTACTTTGTCTTTGTCCTCCTTTTAAACTTTCCATTTTTGTATTGGGAGCCTATAAGCGACATGTAAGAGACATTCAAAAGTTCGAATCCAACAGTGCAATACTGACAACCCAAAAAGCAGTGCACTTGGATTGTGGGGTCTCAACACCATCTTTTCAATTTCATTGAAGTCCTTAGAACTAACACCGCAAATGTAACAGCGCTGAGAAGAGGTGGCATCCGTCAGGGCATTGCAAACTTTTCCGTCCACCATAGTAAAAATCAGTTTATGCGAAACCTCAACAACTTTTTGTTCAATACTTATGATAGAATGGCATAAAGACTGAATTTGAGCATCGACCCGATGCTTCTCAGCTTCTGAAACTAGTGCGGATTCCTTCTTGTATTCGAACTTAACTGGGCGGCAGTATCTGGTTGATGAAGGCCTCGAATTTTGCCACACAATGATTTTTTGAGATGCCGATTCGCAGACTAGTTGTATGGGAACCACGAAAGTAATAAACACACTAGAATAATCAGCATCCATTCCAACAAATTTCTGCTTATAAAAACTATGGCCAGAGCTCCCATCGAACCCCCACTTGCAGATCAGACACAAATTACGAAGTTGTTCATCACTAAGAGTTAATACAACTTCCTTTTGGCCCACAATCAATTGTTGTACAGTGTGATCCATTAAAGCTTGCACTGTCACCTCAGCTGAATTATTTGTCACATGCATCTCTTCTTTTTTCGGATAGCACATTTTTTTCGCATTCTGAACTACTTTGTAGGAAGGAAACATTTCAGGGTCCTTGGCTCTAATAACGTTGTATTGGTGTCTCGTCAACTTGGCCTCTACCACTACTGAAAGTGCCTCCTGCATTGGAATGCATTTTGGTAGTAAATTGCTCGTCTAGGGGAACGTACCGCTTCGGTCACTAGTTTTGCAGCAGCTGGATGACCTTCAGCTCTTAAGTTTAGTTTTGTTGCTAATCCTAATTGAGAAGTTGACATCTTCTTTCGAATATTTTCCGTCTTACTTCGATCGCTACTTTCTTCGAAAGATTTTTCTGGACGCCCTACCCTAGATGGGTTCACTGGATCAAGAAGTGCAAACCTTATTGATGTCTGTAGCCAGGATTCGTTTTCTTTTTTAAAACGTATTTCACTGCGAATACATTTTGACCACTTCTTTTTGAATGCATATTCAAAAACCGATAAGGAATGATGGAGCTCCTTAACATCCACGTTGTGGTTGGCTTCAAGGTGTGCCGCCAAAAATTTGAATCTACCTTTAAGAGTTTTAAGCCCTCAATCTTTCATGAGCTCACACAACTCCATTCGAGTATAAAATACTCGTATATTGTTTGAATGTGAACCTACACGGAAAAAAATTGTGTGAATAAATATTCAGAAGTAGGGTTAGAATTTTTTTTCTTTTTTTGAGTGAATGCATAAAATTTAAAAAATATTGTGTCAAAATTTCAAGTCGATCAGAGCAAAATTGAGAACGTTTTGAATATTTTCATACCTGTTTGGCCCTAGACCGCTATTTTTACCTGTCAGCTTTAAACTGTTTTTTCCACAACTCACGTTTTCAAAGTCGGTACCCCTCTTAACTTCAAAGCTCCTGCACCTCCTTTTGAAATTTTGATCACTATATCCGTACAGGATTTACGAGGTAACGCTGGAGAGCTTTTTTCATACATTTTTTTAACAATTACAAATGCGAATTCTTCCCAAAAAAATTTTTCACTTCAAAGTGTTCCCAAAAAATGAAAAATTTAAATTTAAAAAAAACAATCTCAGTGTTACCTGGAAATAGCAATTATCTAACTAAAAAATTTTAGGTTTTTGATTTTGGACGATCCAGTACTGAGTTATGAATGACACCGCAACTCTCCTTTTTTTCGAGACTCTTCACAATAACTGCTGCCATTGCCATAGTTTTCAATAGTTCTTTATGAAATTTTTACACAATATTTTTAAAATATTATATTTTAAAGCAACATTGATTTTAATAAGAAGACACTAGCCGTATCGTCACAAAAAAATCACCAATATGTACGTTTTCTTTTGCGAATTAACCCTTAAGGTAGTCTATTCAGAAAATTTCAATTAAAAACTTTCTTTTTTTTCGCCCAATACACAAGATGTTAAACTATTAATAGAAACAAATATGTCCGTTTAGAAATCTAATTTTGCTCTAACTTTATATAAGATATACCTCAATTTATGAAAAAAATGATTTGAACACCATTTATATGTAAAGGAAAAGACTTACTAACTTACTTACTTAGGTGGGCAATACAGTTCGGGGT
Source organism: Melanostoma scalare (assembly GCA_949752695.1). Taxonomy (NCBI): domain Eukaryota; kingdom Metazoa; phylum Arthropoda; class Insecta; order Diptera; family Syrphidae; genus Melanostoma; species Melanostoma scalare. The sequence goes on from OX456984.1 coordinate 102,011,908, forward strand.
GAACCTGGGCCTCAACCAACATCCTTCTATAACGATTTCGATTTCGGGCGAGCTCTCTCCAGTTTCGCACTCCAAGTCGGTTGAGGTCTTCATCCACTTGATTGCGCCACCTAAGACGAGGTCTTCCCCTTCCGCGATTTCCCTGCAATGTGCTTTCGAACACCCGACGAGCCGGAGCGTTTGGGTCCATCCACTCTACATGGCCCAACCATCGTAGCCTCTCGATGCGTACTCTTCTGGCTATGCCCATGTCGCGGTACAGCTCATACAGCTCGTTGTTGTATCTTCTTCTCCACACATTGTCTTCGCATACGGGACCAAAGATCATTCGGAGAATTTTTCTTTCGAAACGACCAAGAGTTTCCTCATCCGCTTTCGATAAGGTCCATGCTTCCGCGCCGTACAGCAGGACTGGGATGATCAAGGTCTTATACAAGGTCACCTTGGTTTTTCTAGATCGGGTTTTGTTTCTCAATTGCCTTCTTAACCCAAAGAAGCAACGGTTGGCAAGAGTTATTCTCCGTTTGATCTCCGCACTGATGTTGTTGTCCGTGTCTACAGCGGATCCTAGGTAGACGAAGTCCTATACTAACTCGAAGTTATGTCTGTCTATTGTGACGTTTTGTCCAATTCGTCGATGTTCTGTGTCCTTGTTTGATGACAGCATATACTTCGTTTTGCCCTCATTAACCATCAAACCCATTTTTGCCGCTTCTGTTTCAATACTCGCAAAAGCACCTACGACATCACGCTTTTTTCTTCCCATTACGTCAATATCGTCTGCATAGGCGAGTAATTGTACAGACTTTTGAAAGATTGTTCCTCTGGTGTTGAAGTTGGAGTTTCTTACAATGTGTTCAAGTATGATGTCGAAGAAATCGCATGACAGTTTGTCGCCTTGCCTAAAGCCTTTTTCGACATCAAAGGTCTCGGTGAGTTCTTTACCGACCTTGAAGGAGCAGCGTGAATTTTCCAAAGTCATCCTGCATAGTCGTACGAGTTTTGCAGGGATGCCGAAATTAGACATGGATCTGTACAGCTCGTCTCTGTAGATACTGTCATACGCGGCCTTGAAATCGATAAAAAGATTGTGAATATCGATATTATATTCTCGGTTTTTTTCCAATATCTGCCGTAATGTGAAAATTTGGTCTATTGTGGACTTCTCTGGTCTAAAACCACATTGATAAGAACCTATCAAGTTGTTGACGTGGGGTTTCAGACGTTCACATATTACAGCAGACAAGATCTTATAAGCGACGTTAAGGAGGCTTATCCCTCTGTAATTGGCGCAATTGTGAGGGTCTCCCTTCCTTAGGATCGGGCATACGATACTGAGGTTCCATTCATCGGGCATGCTTTCTTCCCACCATATCATGCAGATCAGCTGGTGCATCCTCCTTTCCAACTGATCTCCAGCTGCCTTGAAAAGTTCGGCATCAAGGCCATCTGCACCTGCAGTCTTATTTGATTTAAGTTTGCATATGGCAAGTTTAACCTCTTCTAGGCCGGGAGGACGGCATTCTTGATCATCGTCCAAGCTGAATGGGGCAATCTGCCTGACAGCGGAATTTGTGTCCTCATCGCCGTTAAGCAGTCTGCAGAAATGATCTTTCCAGATCCTCAGTAGCGACTGTGACTCTATAACTATGTTTCCCTGCTGGTCTTTACAGGCTTGAGTTCGGGGTTTGCCACCCTGGCAGGATCTTTTTACCTTTTGGTAAAACTTCCGAATCTCGTTCCTGTCATGGCACCTCTCTATTTCCTCAAACGAGCTCTTCTCATGCTCTTTTTCTTTTTGAGAAGTCGGTGTTCTTCCCTCCTTTTCTCCTTGTAGATCTCGTTATACTGATCGTAAGCAAATGAACCCTTGTTCATTGCTGCATCAGCATTTGACGTGCTTTTTGTTTGGTTGTATTTGTCTGCCTGCATTCTTCATCAAACCATGGGTTTCGTTTTGGTGGCCGAGTGAGACCCAGAACCTCAGAAGCAGCGGTTCTGATGGCTTCTTGGCATTGCTGCCACTGGTCTTCAATGCTTAATGCTGGTGGCATGGGATTCAAGGATAATTGAAGGGACACTCGATTGGAAAAGGCACTGGCAATCTCTTGCGATTGTAGCTTTCCGATGTCATATCTCTTCACAGTTCGTGCTGGTCGTGAACAAGATATCCTCATTCGTACCTTGGCTACAAAAAGGTAGTGGTCCGAGTCAAAGTTGGCCCCTCGGAAAGTTCAGACATCTAACACACTGGAAGAGTGCCTTGCGTCGATCGCAACATGGTCAATTTGGTTGACGGTTAATTGATCTGGTGATCGCCATGTACCCTTATAAATTTTGAGATGCGGGAAGCGTGTACTACTTACAACAAGATTTAGCCCCGCAGCAAAATCGATTAGCCTCAGTCCGTTTTCGGAGGTTTTGTCATGGAGGCTATGCTTACCGATTGTGTTTCCGAAGATGTCCTCCTTCCCTAGCTTTGCGTTAAAATCGCCAAGAAAAATTTTCACGTCGTGTCTAGGGCACTGCTCATACGTTTCTTCGAGGAGCTCGTAGAAACAGTCTTTGGAATCGTCGTCTTTCTCTTCTGTGGGGGCGTGGGCGCATATAAGGCTAATGTTGGCGAATTTAGCCCTGATGCGAATGGTCATTATACGCTCATTGACTGGATTTTGGCTAATCACCTTATCCCTGAGTCTTCCTCTAACGACAAATCCGCACCCAAATAAGCGCTGTTTCTGTTGTCTGTAGCAGTCGCCATAGTAGATGTCACAGTTTTTCATCTTCTTTATGCCCGGTCCACTCCATCGCACTTCTTGGATGGCGGCTATGTCTGCTTTGCAGCAGTCCAGGGCGTCCGCTAATTCTCTAGCTGCACGTAATCCATTAAGTGATCTAACGTTCCACGTGCAGATCCGGAGGTCATTGTCCTTTATTCGTTTGCTTGGGTCGTCAACTATAAAATCATTATCGTTATCCGAGGCTATTAGTTGTTTCGGAACTGTCCTTTTTTAACGTGGTCGGGTAGTTAACCCTACGCACAACCCCCAACCTGGAGGGCCAGGTCCTTTTGGATCCCTTCGGACACATAGGGCGGGAATATCCAGAATCAGTACCCTGCTGCAGGGGTCTCGAGTGCTGCCGTTGGCTCACCAGGAGCCCGTCCGCCACCATCTCTACTTCAATACCCTGTCCTAGTATTGAAAGCCCCCGAAAGACCTTTAAACCAAATATGTTGGAGTAGCTCCTTCAGGGGTTTCTGCTTTTATGGCTGCTGAAGTCCACCGTTGATTCTGTCCTTCGAATTCATCCGCTGGAACATTTACACGAAAGCTCTCGTAGACCACTGAGATTCGTGCAGTCAGTCATTGTTCGCAGAGTAATTATAGTGTTGATCGATCACAATTCTTTTGTTCCGGATTCCCTTGTCAACACTCGCACTTACTAGCAGGTCAGCTCTGGACGGAGCATCCCAGGTCCCAGTGGATACCGCTTGGAGGTATAGTAAGCACAATTGACGTGTACTATAAGTTTCAGCATCTGGGCGCCGCCAAGATGGCACCAGTCAGAGCCTACCCGAATAGTACCACGCCCATCCACCAAAGGAAAAGACGTAGAGCATTAACATATATTTTGAAATAAAGTACATACTTAAAACTATTGATTCCATATTGGTTTTAAATTTTAACGTTATTAATTTATCTATAATAAAAGCCACACTGAAGCACTACTAACTCAACATTTGTCCTAAGAGTAAATGAAATGTGACCTTCAATTCGACCGTATGGAGTAAACAAGCAACTTTAAAATATAACTGTTTTTGCAAATGATGCATTAGAATGTTTACTAACGGAAAAACCTGTTTTCATTTTCATAGCTTACAATTTTGTTTTTGTAGTTATTCCGACTCCTTCATATGAGCCGGCCCACTGTGCGTCGTCGCGTCGTCTACTGAAAATAATTTGAACCAACAAGTATGGGGCAAGGTTTCTGTCGAGGACTAAAATATTTACATAGGCTGTTGCTATCCCTGTCAGCCTGCTACTGTTTACGAGACAACAATTACAACTGCATTATCTGCTCTGTCTACTCACGAAGATAATGATGACTACTTTCTTTTTGGCAAATTTTATCTTCCTGAACTGAACTGGATACCTTGGGAAGATAATAACTCAATCTTACATTTAAATAGCATTGAATGGTTTAGTAAATCCTCTACAGTAAATGAAGAGGCTGTTAAGTGGTATAAAGTTTTAAATTTTGTTTGTGAAAATCTAGTTCCTAAAAAGATTATCACTTCTTCTAAAGCCCCTCCCTGGTATGATAAAGTGTTAACTAACTTAAAAAATCGTAAATGGACAGCCTCGGGCAATTCTACTGATTACGAAACTTTTCAGAGCTATGACGCTGAATTCAAATCATATGACAAAACATGTTATGATCGATACGTGGTTGAATCAGGATCTCAAGATCTCAGAAGAATCCTCGTCACTTTTATAAATTCACTAACAATAAACGTAACGTAACCAACTTCCTTTCTACGATATACTCTGGAAAAAGTGTTTGCTCGGAAACATCTGATATATGTGAACTTTTTGCTTATTTTTTGAATCTGTATATTCAAATCCAATCTCTTTTTACAGCAATGATTGTAACTATATTACGGATCACAATGTTAGCCGAAGCCCTGTTTCAATCACTATGGAAGACCTTATCCGTAACCTTAGAACCATCGATGTTAACAAAGGTAGTGGTCCCGATGGCAGTCCTCCTCTGTTTTTTAAAAAACAACGCTGAAACTATTTTCAAGCCCCTGCTTCAACTTTTCAACCAAATCTTTGTCTGATGGGATATTTCCTAACACGTGGCGTAACTCGTTTCTTACGCCAATATTAAAAGACGGAGACAGATCCAACATCAAAAATTATCGAGGCTTTGCAATCCTGTCAGCAATTCCCAAATTATTTGAGAAACTGGTAACTGACAAGCTGAACGTGGAGCTGATTTCAGTTTTAAGCGAGCATCAACATGGCTTTCTTAAAGGTAGATCTACAACTTCTTTAGCAGATTATACCTCATTCATTCTTTTAGAAATGGAAATGGGAACCAGGTTGATGCTACTTATACTGACTTCAGCAAAGCTTTCGACAAAGTTGATCACAATCTACTTATTTTTAAATTAAAAAAATATGGCATTCATGAAACCTTTATTGTGAATCCAATCGTATTTGTCGCAAAGGACGCAATGTGTTAAGTTTTGTGATGTCTTGTCACGACAAATTAGTGTAACTTCTGGTATAGCCGAAGGTAGCCATCTTGGCCCACCTTTTTATTTCTCCTTTTTATAAATGAAAGGGAAGGTTGTAGGTTTTTGATGTATGCCGACGATCTAAAGCTGTTTTATACAGTTAACAATATTGCCGATACGCAATTATTGCAGCAATGTTTAATCAGCTTAGTTAAGTGGTGGCTAACGGAATGATGTTAAATGTGGAGAAATGCAATATAATTTCTTTTTAAAGAAAAACATGTGCAATAAATTTTGACTACTCCTCCATATATTAAGTACAAATTACAACTAAAGCAAAATTTGTTCAAATTCTAAATATTTACAATCACAATCATTAAAAAAAACCAAAGAAAATAAGTTCCACTATAACAATAGTCATTTCTTTAACAAAAAATCAATAATATATAAAATAAGTGTGGCCATATAGTTAAGTCACATGAAAAAAATAAGCAAAATATGATAAAAAACATAGTTTTTTTAACCGCATAGTTGATATTTCGTAGGATAGCCTTTCTGTTTCGATACGGCGGATATTCTCCTTGGCATGGAGTCCACCAAACCTTTCCATTGCTCTACGCTACTATTTTTCCACTCTTTCTGCAAAATACTCCAGAGAGTAGTATTGCTGGTTGGTTTTTTTTCCGCAACTTTTTTTTTTTAGAATGTCCCCAAATTTCCAATAGGGTTTAAGTCCGGTGACATTGCTGGCCACCCCAAAACATCCACTTTACGCTCTTCAAGGAAAGATTTCACAACTCTTTACTTGTAATTGGCAGAGTTGTAAAGACTGCAGTCTTTTTGGTACTAGTACTTGTGCAGTCGCAGTTAATTAACTTATCTTTTGAATGCAGTTAATCTACTGTGACCAGTCTTTTAACTGCAACAAAGCAGTGAGCAGTTAGTACTAACTTTTTGACTGTGCAGTTAATCAGTGCAGTTAATTGACTAAAAGTTAATTAACTGCAGTACATTTAACTGGTCTTAGTCTTTTTAGTCAATAAAAATTCTTTTGTACTGGTGTGATTAAATTTTTAGTCAGCAAGTCTTTTGACTGTAGTGAATTAACTTTTAGTCATTTAACTTTTTTTTAGTCTTTTGACTTTTTTTTAGTCATTTAACTTTTTTAAGTCTTTTGACTGCAGTTAATGTTCCTGTGGGTCACAGGAAATATATAATAGTAGATCATACAGATTTCGTACAAAATTTGAATAAATGGGGTTTTCTGAACTATTCTCGTCAAAAAACAGAAAAAGAAAGAATCAAAGTCTTTCGGAACATTAACTGCAGTCAAAAGACCGAAAAAAGTTAAATGACTAAAAAAAAGTCAAAAGACTAAAAAAAAGTTAAATGACTAAAAGTTAATTCACTACAGTCAAAAGACTTGCTGACTAAAAATTTAATCACACCAGTACAAAAGAATTTTTATTGACTAAAAAGACTAAGACCAGTTAAATGTACTGCAGTTAATTAACTTTTAGTCAATTAACTGCACTGATTAACTGCACAGTCAAAAAGTTAGTACTAACTGCTGACTGCTTTTTTGCAGTTGAAGTACTTATCAAAGTTAAAAGACTAAAAAAATTAGTCTTATTCGTGACTTAACTGCAGTACCAAAAAGACTGCAGTTTTTACACCAAAAGGACCTTTAGGCAGGGCGGCAATTCTATAATGGTTTGGGCGTGCTTCACAAGCCATGGTGTGTCGGTCCGCTTTGTCAAATAAACGGTGTAAAATGATGGGTATTGACTACCGGGACATACTGGACACAAATCTTCTCGGCGACTGCCAGAACCAATTAACCCAATGATGGATCTTTCAGCCCGACAATGACCCCAATAACAAGTAAAGAGTTGTGAAATCTTTCCTTGAAGAGCGTAAAGTGGATGTTTTGGGGTGGCCAGCAATGTCACCGGACTTAAACCCTATTGGAAATTTGGGGACATTCTAAAAAAAAAAAGTTGCGGAAAAAAAACCAACCAGCAAGACTACTCTCTGGAGTATTTTGCAGAAAGAGTGGAAAAATAGTAGCGTAGAGCAATGGAAAGGTTTGGTGGACTCCATGCCAAGGAGAATATCCGCCGTATCGAAACAGAAAGGCTATCCTACGAAATATCAACTGTGCGGTTAAAAAAACTATGTTTTTTATCATATTTTGCTTATTTTTTTCATGTGACTTAATTATATGGCCACACTTATTTTATATATTATTGATTTTTTGTTAAAGAAATGACTATTGTTATAGTGGAATTTATTTTCTTTGGTTTTTTTTAATGATTGTGATTGTAAATATTTAGAATTTGAATATTTTTGCTTTAGTTGTAATTTGTACTTAATATAAGGATATGTAAACCTAATTTTATAAAAATGACTTAATTGTGTGACCATGAGTGTATATCATTTCAATTTAATTCTACCACTTTTATTCGATATATACTTTATTCGATCTCAACTCGACCAATAATCACATTAACTCAATCTTAACATTATCACTCTATAATCAAAACTGACATCTGGTTGCCTCAGCAGCCTATTTATATAGAATAACATTACATCTAGAGCGTTCCAGGTTGTTCCACGTGGTCTCCACATTCCAGTATTTTTGCTGTCAAGCATTTCCCCTCCTGGTATATTTCTACACTCACACACACTGATTTATAAGCAACGCCTTTCATTAGATGTACATTATAGTGCTGCCGCTTGTGTTTTCGGTTGAACGTTTTCGACTAGGAATTTCGTATTAAATGTTGGGTGTGCATTACACTCCCCGCTGCTTATGATTGTTCGTCCCGAATAATTCCATCTGCAGCCTCGCCACTATATCGATGCAGCCGGTCACAATGAACTACTTTTAACTTGCCTCTTAGTTCTCTTTAGATGCGGTAACCCACGTCGTTAATCCTCGTGACAACAGTATAAGGATCTTCCCAGTTTTGCTGTTTCGGTGACAATCCCTTTTGACGATGAGTATTATGAAGCCACACTCGAGCTCCTGTTTGGAATTCTGCCGTTGTCGCTTTTGTGTCGTACCGTGTCTTCATCCCGTCGCTTCATCCGTTCCCTTGTTCTTTTATGAATGTCAGCGAGTTTCTCCTTGAGGTCGTCCACATACTCGTTTGTGTCCTGTGACTCCTCTGTCGGGCATCCAAATTTAAGTCCGCTGGGCAGCCGTATGGTTTTCCCGAACAGTATGTCAGATGGTGTTTGTCCTGTCGAGCTATGCACCACACTTCTATAGGCCTTCAGGAATAGCGGTACGTGCCTATCCCAGTCTCTCTGGTAGTCGCCTACGACCTTTGTGATGTGTTCTTTCAAGGTCCGGTTGAATCTTTCAACCTTCCCATCAGATTGCGGATGAAGCGGTGTGGTCCTCGTCTTCTTAATGCCAAGTAGTCCGCACACTCCTTGGAAGATCTTTGACTCAAAGTTCCTCCCTTGGTCGGAATGGAGTTCCATAGGCACGCCAAACCTACTCACCCAGTTAAACACAATCTGGTCGACCACCGTTTTGGCTTTTTGGGATGGCATACGCCTCAAGCCACTTGCTAAAATAGTTCATTACAACCAAAATGTACTTGTTTCCAGCGTTGGTCTTTGGAAAAGGCCCAGCTACATCTACTGCAATCCTCTCAAAAGGCGATCAAACGTTGTACTGACGCATCTTACCTTGAATCTTTCTACCAGGTCCTCTGGTTGCAGAACACTTGTCACATGTTCGGCACCACTTCTTAACGTCATCTCTAGCATGCAACCAGTAGAACCGATGTCGCACCTTCTCCTGTGTTTTGTTAACACCCAGAAGGTCCGTCATGCATCTCCCGAAGAACTTCACTGACTTTCGATTGCAGTACGATCAGCTGCATCACATATGATTTACCGTCAGCGGATTCCCATTTTCACCTGAGGACACCTTCTTGCACATATAGTGAGTCCCACTGTGCCCAATAGGCTTTGAGAACTGGACTCCTGTCAGAAATGTCTCCCCATTCAGGTTTCTCTTCATTTTCTTTCCATGCGAGAATGGGTTCGATATCTGGATCCTCCTGTTGAGCGGTCCTCACTTCCTCATTGCTCCATCCGCATATGGGGTCAGCTCTTAGTCGCTGAGCGGTAATATTTTCTTTGTTTTCTTGTCGCCTACAATGCTTGCAATCCTCTTTGCAAGGTCTTCGGGACAATGCGTCGGCGTTTGAGTGCAACTTTCCTCTGCGGTGTTGAATCTGGTAATCATAAGTCTGCAGTCTTTCTATCCACCTTGCGACTTGACCTTCTGGATTTTTGAAGTTCAACAGCCAGTTCAGAGCACCATGGTCTGTCCGCAGAAGGAATTTCTGTCCATAGATGTACTTATGGAAGTGCTTTGTTGCCAAGATAAGAGCTAGCAGTTCCCTTCTGGTCACGCAGTAGTTTCTTTCGGGTTTCGAGAGGACCTTGCTGTAGTATGCCACCACTTTCTCTTCGCCATCATGCACTTAGAATAGTACCGCCCCGATTCTAACGTTGCTTGCATCTGCGTCGATGATGAATGTTTTTCCAGGTGTTGGATGTGCAAGCACTGGAGCATTACAGAGGCGGTATTTGAGTTCCTGGAAAGATTTCTCACACTCACCTGACCATTTAAACTGCTTTCCTTTCTCGGTGAGCTGATGCAAACTTTTTGCAACTCCAGCAAAGTTCTTAACAAAACGTCGGTAATATGTGGCAAGACCAAGAAAGCTTCGCAGTTGATGTTTGTGCTGTGGTGTTGGCCAATTTTTGACGGAGTCAACTTTTTCAGGATCAGTCTTCACTCCTTGGGAAGAGATGATGTGTCCCAAATACTTAACTTCGGTTTTGAAAAGTGCACATTTTTCTAGATTCAGTTTAAGGTTAGCCTCCCGAAGTCTCTGGAACACAGCTTTTAGGTTCTTGCAATGTTGGTCAAATCTTTTTGCGTAAACAATGACATCGTCCAAGTAGACTAGGCAAGCTTTCCACGTCAGTCCTTGAAGAACGCACTCCATCAAACGCTCGAATGCCGGAGCGTTGCTTAGCCCAAACGGCATAACTTTAAACTGCCATAGCCCATTACCTGTAGAAAACGCCGTCTTTTCCCTATCATCAGGCTGGATGTCAACTTGCCAATATCCACTCTTCAAGTCCAGCGTCGAAAACCACTGGGCTCCCTCCATGGCATCCAGGGTGTCACTGATTCTCGTCAGGGGATAGCTGTACTTCTTAGTCACATCATTCAGCCTTCGGTAGTCTTCACAAAAACGAGTGCTTCCGTCGTTCTTTTTCAATAGCACCACTGGTGACGCCCAAGGACTTTTGGAATTTTCGATAAGACCGTCCTTCTTCATTGTTGTTATCATTTCCTCAGCCTCACCTTGTTTGGCCAGTGGAAGGCGTCTTGCGGGTTGACGAATCGGTCTTGCATCTTCTGTGTTGATGCGATGCTGCACCAACTGTGTCCTACCATATTGCCCCTTTTGCGATGCGAAGATATCAGTGAACTCTTGTAGGAGATTTTCAGCCATCCTTGTTTGTTGGTGATCAAGGTTGGATGAATTCAGTATTTTAGATCTGATGGTTTTGAGCTCCTCCGGAGTTATAGTTTTTCTCGGGGCTTCGTCTGTGATCCTCGTAATTGCCGCAACCGATTCGCAACGTCCAACGACTTGTCCTTTCTTCAACCTTACATCGTACGGTTTGGTGTTTAGTATTCGTACGGGGACCATTTTGTTTTTCGGTGCTACTAGTGTTTTCCCAATGATGACGCTTTGGGAGGAACACTCTGGGTCTGGTTCCACCATGAGGTATCGAAGGCTTCCAAACTCACCTTCCAGTTTTGTCCAAACGAACACTTCAGAAGAAGGAGGCAAAATCAGATCTTCGGTGATGACAGTCCTCAGTGTCGACGTACTTTCGTTCGAATAGGTCATTGGAAATTCCTTATTTTGGTAATTCAAAATTTGATTGCCAATGTTCAAAATAACTCCATGCTGTTTCATAAAGTCGATTCCAATGATGCACTCGTCACATATATCTGCCACCAGGAATTGATGAGTAAACACTAGATCGGCCAGTCGGATCTTAAGACACACTTCTCCATATACTCTTGCTGCTTCTCCCGTTGCAGTTCTTAGACGGTAGCTATTGGTGTTATGAAGCCACGTCATCTTTACCAGGTCTCGACGTACTATGGATGCTGTGGCACCGGTGTCGATGGTAGCCACATGTTTGTTCCCGTTAATAGTAGTCTCCATAGTCAGACTTTTGTTGTCTGAGAGACCTGAATGGTGGTTCTGGGGCCATCGACACAAGAAAACAGCCTCCGCCCCTCGAAGTTGGTGTTGTTGTTACCTTGCTCTGGTTTGGATCTCTTGCTTCCACAATGTTGACAGGCGGCTTTATTTGGTGGTAGTCGTCATTGACGCTGTAAGTGCCCGGTCTTGTTGCAGTTCCAACATCTTGCAAGTCCGCTCCGCTGGTTCTTTTGTATTTCAGCTCTTTGGCACGAGCATTCTTCGACTTTCGCTTCTCTAAGTCGATGTACTCCATGAGAAGCCTGTTGTGCTGCTTCAATTGTCAATGCAAATGCTAAAGTTTCAGAAAGAGTACGTGTTCTAGCAGTTCGTACAGACCTCTGAAGATTTATATCGGAAATGGCACGAACGAAGGACTCAACAGCAAGCTTGTTGATGATTTCTTCTCCAGCATCCGGGTATGCCAGGTGAACCAATCTTTCGACGTCTGCTTGGAGCTGCTGTAGATTTTCACCCTTTTTCTGGACTCTGTTATTGAGTTGGACTCGGAAGACTTCTTTCAAGTGGCTATCTCCAAACCGTTTATCTATTGCTGCCACGAGAGAACTGAAATCGCCGCTCTTACCAGCTGGAACTGTTTGAAGTAAATCAGCTGCTGGACCTCTAAGAGCCAGAGTCAGTGCTATGTACTTGTCTTCGTCATCCCAGCCATTTGTTGTCACGGCTGCCTCAAATTGTCTCTTGTAAAGTGGCCAAGAAGACTGTCCATCAAATGTCGGCGGTTTCATCTCCTTTTTCCTTGCAAACTGTGCAGCAGATTCTCGAATTTTGATTTTCCGGATCTGGTCTAATTCCTTGGACAGAACAGAGAACTGTTTATCGCATCGGCTTTCCAAACGATTCTCTACAACAGAAAGCTGTTTTTCCACACCTTCAACGCGTTCGTCTAGGGCACATACATTTTTCTCAATGTTACCCAATTCACCTTCTAGAATGTTTTTCTGACCTTCTAAAACATTCTGTTGCGCCTCAAGTTTTTCGAGAATATTCTGTTGTTCTTTCTTTTGCTCGTTTCGTTGTGCTTCCAGTTGTTCGATAACATTCTGCTGCTCCTTCTATTGCTCGTTTCGTTGTTCTTCAACCAGCTTATACTGCTCGTTTCGTTGTGCTTCAAGTGTTTCAAGAACCTTCTGCTGTTCGGTTTTTTGTTCTAATAAAAGCTTCATTATGCTAGAAAAATTTACACTTTCACTAACTTTCTCTTCATCCACTTCAATTTCAAAAACAAAAGTGTTTACGTCTTCCCCTTGCTGTTCCAAATAATTGTGCAAGCGCATGACGAGCTCATTTTTCGATTCCGCTCTAGAAAGATTTCTCTTACCTAGCTCACTTTTAAGCTAAATTCAGTTGAGCTCTTCTAACAACTTACCCTTTTTCACTGTATATAATTTTTTTTGTTGTTTCCTGTAGTCAAACTCGTTATTTATATCAAAAAAGTTTTATTTACACTTCAGACACCAATGTAACGTGCGCTTAGTTAGCAATAATTAAACTTTACCTTTCAATTTAATTCTACCACTTTTATTCGATATATACTTTATTCGATCTCAACTTGACCAATAATCTTATTAACTCAATCTTAACATTTTCACTCTAAAATCAAAACTGACATCTGGTTGCCTCAGCAGCCTATTTATATAGAATAACATTACATCTAGAGCGTTCCAGTTTCCCAGTAGGAAATTTGCTCATCAGTGAAAAAAAGGGATGAATTCCTCGAGGAATTCATGTGGTGCTTTCATAAGGGAAAAGGTCATCAATGAATTCACTAATGAAAAGTCATTCAATTGGTAGGTAGTCTGTAGTTCAAGTTGAATCTTGTGCGTTGTTTTTAAAAGAAAAAAAGAAGAAAGCACGATGCATAACAAAATCCCCTTTGAGAAAACCTAATCAGGTAGCGACAAAAATAAGTATGAGAAAACAACCCTTTCTTTTCTCTTTCTTCCATTTGTTTAGAATGTCTATTTTTCGCCGACGCTTATTTTGTTTTTTCAATTCATTTCTTTTGTTCTGGAATGATTTAGTTTCCATTTTGTGATTAAAGAAGACAGTTGTGCAGTTTGTATAACTCACAGTAGATGTAACAAATAATAAACAATGGATAAAACACGAACGTACATCTCTCAAATGCATTCTTTATTTGCATTATCTATGCATTTACCCAAATGCGTTCTTTTTTTTACAACTGAAAAGCATACTCCTAAGATATGAACACATTTCAGTAAAACTCCCATAGCGGAAAGCATTACTTACCAAGCACTAGTTTTTTCACTCACGAAAGAGAGGCCATGAAAACGAAGATGCCATGGGTGTGGTGATTTCCTTACATCTCATTCATCGAGAAAGTGTGCAGGTGCTTCTTGCCAATGACAAGCCCATGTTAAATTCAGCTAATGATTCAGTAGGAAATTCACTAGTGCAGCTACTTTTCCCTGAGGAAAAGGCAGCATTTTCAGTAGTGAATTTTTGGAAATTTCCTACTGGGTTGTTTCACATAGTCTCCACATTCCAGTATTTTTGCTGTCAAGCATTTCCCCTCCTGGTATATTTCTACACTCACACACACTGACTTATAAGCAACGCCTTTCATTAGATGTACATTATAGTGTTGCCGCTTGTGTTTTCGGTTGAACGTTTTCGACTAAGAAATTGGTACTAAATGTTGGGTGTGCATTACAGTATTTTAAAACACACCAAATTTTTAAAGGAGAGCAACTCAAAGACTAATTTAGGGTCCGTCCATAAAATACGTTCGCATTCCGGGGGGAGGGAGGGGTTTCGCTAAGTGTGACAAGTTGTCACAAGGAGGGAGGGGGGGTCCACCCCAACGTAACTTTCGCCGTTCATGTAAAAATTTTACTGCAGTATTTCTCTCGACTAGTTCTTTTTAAAACCTTTGTCATGATAAAAGTCATTCATTTAATATTTATAGATTTTATTTATATACAATATATATATGCACTCATGGTCACACAATTAAGTCATTTTTATAAAATTAGGTTTACATATCCATATATTAAGTACAAATTACAACGAAAGCAAAATTTGTTCAAATTCTAAATATTTACAATCACAATCATTAAAAAAAACCAAAGAAAATAAATTCCACCATTACAATAGTCATTCCTTTAGCAAAAAATCAATAATATATAAAATAAGTGTGGCCATATTATTAAGTCACATGAAAAAAATAAGCAAATTATGATAAAAAAACATAGTTTTTTTAACCGCACAGTTGATATTTCGTAGGATAGCCTTTCTGTTTCGATACGGTGGATATTCTCCTTGGCATGGATTCCACCAAACCTTTCCATTGCTCTACGCTACTATTTTTCCACCCTTTCTGTAAAATACTCCAGAGAGTAGTCTTGCTGGTTGGTTTTTTCCGCAACTTTTTTTTTTAGAATGTCCCCAAATTTCCAATAGGGTTTAAGTGCGGTGACATTGCTGGCCACCCCAAAACATTCACTTTACGCTCTTCAAGGAAAGATTTCACAACTCTTTACTTGTGTTTGGGGTCATTGTCAGGCTGAAAGATCCATCATTGGGGTAATTGGTTCTGGGAGTCGCCGAAAAGATTTGTGTCCAGTATGTCAGTGGCATCACTGGTTTTTTTTTTGTGTTGGTTTACGTGCAAATTAGCTCCCATAAATTTTTAATTTTTTGATAGTTTATACTTCCATTTAATTGTCTACCTTGTAATTTCTTACTTTAGAAACATTCTTTATACTTTTACCATTAATTCATTGTATAGTGTTGTGTGTACATAGCATTTGTGGTTTCGTGAATTTGTTTGTGAAATTATTTTTGGTAAGCTATTGCATGTTGTAATTACATACCTACATTTTCCTATTCCAATCTCTCTTAGATCGTAGTTTACCACTAATTTCTGAGTATTATCCACAAACTAAAAAAAAAAAATATTGCTCTTGAGTGATTTTTCTCTTCAATATATTTATTTGTTGTTCAAAATTTACACGTTTACCTCCTTTGTTCAATAATTTTTGTATTTTTTTATCACAATTTTACACATTGAATTTAAAGATATTCTTTGGCGCAGGTGCTAAGAGCTTAGACTTTGATTCCAGTAAACGCAGGTTCAAATCCGGTTCTTCCCATAAAAAATTATTTTTTTTCTTCTTTCTTTTTTTCTGCTGTTTTTGTATTGATTTTTTTTTTATTAAGAAATTGAATTGCGCAGCAGATAAGTGCATTGATGGCTCCAACAACAACCCCCTTTTTGCCTGCTTTGGCCCATGTGGCAAAGCCTTTCATGCAAAATGTGTTTGTTTTACTAGTGCATTTATTGAAAAAGTTACTGCATCGAAAATTGCTTTTTGGTACTGCAGCAACTGTAGAAAAATCTCTCTTTCTCAATTGGCATTTAAGTTAGAATCATTTAAAAATGATATAACAAAACTATCAAAGGGTTTTAATGAAATTTCAAGTTGTTTTAATATAGCAGTTGTAAACACGACTGAAATAGTCACTTTAAGCTCTCCAAACTCACCTAATCCAATCGAATCTGTCGCCCCAATGATTTCAAACAATGTAGCTAGTAGTTTAGTTAGTTAGTTAGTTGTAATGACTCCTTTATTTCATTGCATTTTAACATTCTTGAAAAAGAATAATTCTTAAGCCTAATTAGTATGGCTTCTGTGGCCGTCTACCAGATTGACATTTTGAATTATGTTTACGTTAATAGAAATAATAATAAGTAGTGTTAAAAAAAATATAAAAGCAGGATAGTTTGGACGACGTAAAAATTACTAGAAATCTTCTTCAAGAATAGCTTTCCTATATCTTAATGCTGTTATGATGTAGTTGTAAAGTCTGTCCCATCCTTGGTCACCGTTGAGTATGCTGAGCATTTCTCCTTCCGTCATCTTGTCTTTGCTGAAATATCTATACCGGAACTCTGCCAGGATTGGGCATATCGCAATAAAATGAAATGTATCTTCAGGCGCTCTTAAATTGCAAAGACTACATAGTAAGGGCAGATCTGGTCGATGAGGTACGAAGTTAAGATTGAGCAGTTCTCCTCTCGCTTTGAAGATAATACTTATTTTATGTAGCTAGTATAATATCTGATCATGATAGACCCCCACGGTTGTGGAATCCAAGCCCAAGCCGAAGACCATATTCCTATCTCGTCTCAAATCAGATACTACTCCAGAAGATGTAGTTTTCCACCTTAAAACTAATAAATGCATCACAAACGATTCGTTTGTAAGGTGTAATAAAATAAGTAAGCCAAACAATCATGTGGCTTCTTTTAAGATTATAGTTTCTCCAACGCTTTTTGACCCTATTTGTGACCCTCAGATTTAGCCGGCTGATACTCTTATTAAAGAATTTTCAGCTCGTCATAGTAAAACTAACGTCAATAAGGGACCAAAAAACTTGAAAGTATCTCCCTCTTCTACCAAAATGTAAGAGGGCTTCGCAGTAAAACTGCCAATCTCTAAAATAACTCCCAAGCATTCTCTCATGACATTTTTGCTCTAACTTGGCTTAACTCTGCCTTTTTAGATACTGAATTGTTTGACCATAAGTACTTAGTGTATAGAAAAGATCGTACCTACAACAAACCTTCGGAAGTTGGAGGTGGCGTACTTACTGCTGTTCGTAGCAAGTATATGTCCTCTCTTATAACCTTCCCATTTGATTTAACTGTAAATGTATTATGTGTCAAAGTCTCAATCAAATCTAAAATCGTTTATATCATAAATACATATATTCCACCAAAGAGCTCTGCTTCATCTTATAAAGAATTAATGTTTTTGATTATATTAATGAATTGCTGTGCGTTGAAAATTATGTATTATTCTTAGGTGACTTTAATTTACCTTATATTCAATGGTTACCATCTCCAGATGAAACCTATTTTAAGCCGTCTTTAACTTCACCTCAACAGGAATTAATGTTGTTGGATAATCTTATCTAACATCAACTGACTTACGGCAAGTAAGCTGTATCAAAAACTCTCTTCTCTTCTCTTCAGACTCTGTTAGTACCGTTGTTATTGAATCTAGTTTCGGTATTGCTGATCCTAGCCTTGATGAAACTAACATAGATGACTACCACCTACCTCTAAATATTTTTCTTGACTTGAGTGACGAGATCCACACAAATAGTAACTCTCATGATTGTTCCTATGTGTTTGACTACCGCAAAGCTGATTTCGATTTGCTCTTTGGTGAATTAATTATGTCTGGTATCGAAAACATATCAGTTTTTACCAATATTGACGAAGCTGTTAGCAGCTTTTATTTGATTCTCTATAGATGTATAGAAAAATCAATTCCTATAAAAATGTTTAAAAATTCTGACTCCAACCATCCATGGTATACTAAAGAGTTGAAAATCATAAGAAATAAAAGAAATAAAGCTTGGAACACTTATATTAAAACTCATTCCGTTTCCGACTATGAGTTTTACGTTTTTCTTTTTGAAGAATTTAAGACACTTTCTAAAAATCTTTATTCAAATTATATATATGAATATATATGACATACGGTCATATGGGATTCTCATTTAAAAAGGATCCAAAAACGTTCTGGCAGTTTGTTAACTCAAAGAAAAAATCAGATGGTTATCCAGCTAGTTTTGTTTATGAGAACTGTTCTTATGAGAGCATCTCTGATATTTGTAATGTATTTGCTGACCAGTTTCGCAGCTCATTTTGCGATACTACTGTAGACATTGATGCTGATTTCTTCAGTTATCTTCGCAACTGTAATCAAGCATGCTTTAATAACATTTTTATTGAAATTGATAAACTTTTTTGGAGTCTTGAAACCTTAGTTGACGATTTTTCTTCCGGGCCGGATGGCATTCCTCCAATTGTTCTAAAAAAATGTAGGTCATGCTTAGCGTTTCCTTTACAATATATGTTCTTACTTTCTTTGAAATCCTGTAAATTTCCTTTACTTTGGAAAAGATCATTTATCACTCCAGTTTTTAAAAAAGGGGATAAATGTGATATAAAAAACTATAGACCCATTGCCAAACTTTCTAGCATTCCTAAACTATTTGAAAAACTAGTATGTGACCAGCTAGCTTTCAGTGTAAAAAGCGTTATTTGCACACAGCAACACGGTTTTGTTAAAAATAGATCGACTGTCACAAACCTGCTATGTTTTTTTCAAAAATGTTCCTTAGCACTAGAAAATGGTAATGAGCTCGATTGCATCTACACGGATTTTTCTAAAGCTTTCGATCAATTTTCACACAATATTATTCTGTTCAAACTAAAGGCTATGGGCTTCCCACCTGTGTTCACTGATTGGGTACTTTCTTATCTATCTATGAGATCATACCAAGTAAAGTTCCGTAATATCCTTTCCCACCCTTTTAATGCTGGCTCAGGTGTACCTCAGGGAAGTCATTTAGGACCTCTTCTATTTATTTTAGCTATCAATGATGTTGTGTCTTGCATTTCCTTCAGTGAAGTATTAATTTTTGCTGATGATATGAAAATTTTTAAAAAGATAACTGGTTCGCTTGATCGCTCTCATCTCCAATCCGATGTTAATCATTTTGCAGTTTGGTGTTTTAAAAACGGGCTCAACCTAAAACCCAATAAATGCCAAAGCATGACTTTCTCTAAAAAGAAGGAACCTAGCATTCCAAGTTATTCTATTTCCAATAATATTTTGAGTCGAGTGAAATGTTTTAAGGATCTTGGCGTGTATTTTAGTTTCAATATGGACTTTACTCAACATATCAACTACATCGCTAGTAAGGCCAATAGAATGCTTGGTTTTATGAAAAGATGGTCAAAAGAGTTTCAAGACCCGTATGTTACCCTTGCTCTATACAATTGTTTAGTACGACCTCATCTAGAGTATGCTTCTCAAGTGCTGAGCTGAACCCAAGATACACCAAAAAGATCTTGAGGCATGGCGGCAATTCTATAATGGTTTGGGCGTGTTTCACAAGCCATGGTGTGTCGGTCCGCTGTCTCAAATAAACGGTAAAATGACAGGTATTGACTACCGGGACATACTGGACACAAATCTTCTCGGCGACTTCCAGAACCAATTACCCCAATGATGGATCTTTCAGCCCGACAATGACCCCAAACACAAGTAAAGAGTTGTGAAATCTTTCCTTGAAGAGCGTAAAGTGAATGTTTTGGGGTGGCCAGCAATGTCACCGCACTTAAACCATATTGGAAATTTGGGGACATTCTAAAAAAAAAAAAGTTGCGGAAAAAAAAAACCAACCAGCAAGACTACTCTCTGGAGTATTTTGCAGAAAGAGTGGAAAAATAGTAGCGTAGAGCAATGGAAAGGTTTGGTGGACTCCATGCCAAGGAGAATATCCACCGTATCGAAACAGAAAGGCTATCCTACGAAATATCAACTGTGCGGTTAAAAAAACTATGTTTTTTATCATATTTTGCTTATTTTTTTCATGTGACTTAATTATATGGCCCACACTTATTTTATATATGCATTATTGATTTTTTGTTAAAGAAATTACTATTGTTATAGTGGAATTTATTTTCTTTGGTTTTTTTCAATGATTGTGATTGTAAATATTTAGAATTTGAACAAATTTTGCTTTCGTTGTAATTTGTACTAATATATGGATATATAAACCTAATTCTATAAAAATGACTTAATTGTGTGACCATGAGTGTATATATACTAGGTGTGCATATATGTATATATGTTATAAAAAAGAATAATGATACAAGTATTTTCTAAGATAAAGAACATTTCAATCCAAACGAAATGATAAACACTTTTGCTTACGAATGTATATCCGTTCGAACGCAATACTCTAAGATATTGAAATAAACAAATGATAAACACTTTTGCTTACGAATGCATATCCGTTCGAACGCAATACTCTAAGACATTGAAATAAACAAAAGATTAATAATAAAGAAAGATACGAATCATCATATTTCGATCTCCCCAAAGAAGTCGTATATGATGATAAGTCACGTATGCCTTTAGTAAGTAAGAGATAAATACCAGTTGTCTGCGACATTCTGGTCAGACTTTAATAAACTTCCAAGCCATAAAGATAACCTCAATCTAGAGCTCCGTCTCTAGATTTTTTTTTTTAAAACTGTTTCGTTTGATTTAAAACTAAAACTGGCGCAGTCGGTTAAAAATATAATATGTGTATCCTTTGCAAATGAGAACCCATCGTTCAGCTATCGTTCAAGTGTAGTATAAAATGAAAATTTAAATTCAATTTTTTACAAAAAGAAAGAAAATTGTTTTGTTTTAATAACTTATACCCATATAAAAAGTGAATATCTAAAATTCTACGAAAAAGAAATCTTTATAATTAACTTAATTGGACCACTTAACGGTATTGCAAAATAAATTCAGTGAAGAATAAATTCTTTAATGCATATAAAGATTACTTCAGTGAATAAAGTTATTAGAACACTTATCCAAAATTCTAAAACATCAATAAAAATTAATTCAGTGACTCACCCTCACGAAAAGAGTAATGTTACGCAATTCGTAGAGGAAAATTAATTATAACATAATCAACTAGAAAACAAAACTATTCAACAAATGCACCTTTTCAAGAAGACACATAAGAAGAATAATCCATATTCAAGGAACGCTGACGAAGAAGATAAATCATCAAACGAAGGAGATCAACAGTACAACAGAGATAGTAAGAATTTTAATATTAATTTAAACAATCAATTGTCACAAATTAAACTACCAAATATTGAAAATATTATATTAGAACAAATTAAATTACCAAATATTGAAAAAATTGTATTAGAACAAAACTTAAATTGTAAAGCCAATAAAGAACTTACACTCACATTAAACCCACTCAAGTACATTGAAAATTTAAATACTTTCGATGGGCGAAGAGAAGACTTATGTACTTTTATCACAAACGTTGATGGCAAAACTCCCACACTTAACAAATATGACAATCAGTCACAGACAATGTGTATGAATATACTAAAGTCAAAACTTATAGGTAAAGCCAAACGTTGTATTGAAATACACGCTCACTTATCCACCTGGAAAGAAATAAAAGAATTACTAGTTGAAAGTTTCGGAGGTTTTAAATCTTCATTCCAACTGTATGACGATTTGAGACAAACTCCTTATAAAGGAAATGTTGTAAGCTTTTATAATGAAATACAAAAAAATCTTTGCGAATTAAACCAGAAAACAATACAAGAGGGAAAGAATGAGGAAATTACTCATAATACACAAACAGCATTAAACATTTTTAAAGAACGTGTACCAGTTCACATGCGAACAATATTATTTGCATTGAAACCCCCTAATTTGCAAGCAGCCTTTAATGAGTTGACTCAAGCTGGTTTTGTAAATGAAAAATCTGAAGAAACCCCAAGGAAATTGCTAGAATCACCAAAAATTCCAATCACACAAAACCCCCAAAATAATTATAAAAAATATCCAAATCAAAATAATAACTTCACACCTAAAAACCCAATTTATATAAGACCTCCATTCAATCACCAAAACACTATCAACCCTAATCCAAACTATAAAGGTAACAATTATAACCCAAACTACAAACCTCCTAGTAGACAAAATAAACCTATGGAAGTTGACCCAACTTCTAGTCAATTGAAGAAAATCCAAACTAACTATAACTAAAAGTGATGACGCGGGTTTTCCGAATGTAGCCTCGGAAACCTGTCTACTCAACGAGACAACAAACTCCCCTTTATTAAGTTTGAAAAGAATAACGAAACGTTAAGACTATTGATTGACACGGGAGCTACTTATAGCCTAATAAACAAAGAAAAAGCTCCTGTAAGCTACATCAAAACAAGAAAACACAAATTAGAAATCAAAACAGTAGGTACTTCCATATTCATAGACAAAGAATTGATTATACCAAAAGAAAAATTTGCACTTAAATCTCGCGTAACAATATATTATTTCCAAATAATACCAGTATTGATTTTAAAAACAAAATACTAAAACTAAACGAACAAATTGTTCCACTGTTCTTTTCTATGGAAGACGAACAGGAATATCAAATAGAAATAAATCATTTAAACAATTTAATTCCACAAGACACATTTACTTTCGAAAATTTGGAAAGTCAAAGAGTCTCACATCTAAACGATGAGGAACATAAAAGTTTATTTAATTTATTGAAAAAACACAAAATGGTATTTTACCAAAAAGGAGATGATTTAAGTTTTACCAGTCATGTAAAACATAAAATCCCCACAATAAATGAAGAACCAATCTTCACACCAGGCACGAAGCGTGACATTTTCGTTTGCGGAAACACTCAAAATAAAACCAAAAATTTGAGACTCAAATGAGACCCGCACTCTTTTCCATGCCTTTTGGCGGCTTTCGAAAAATTGTTCATGTCAGTAAATCCACTACTTTTCCAAACATTTTTTCATTGCTATAAGGCAAAGCCAACAATATTTTCTTTTTGTTTTCGTACATCCTGTTAACTACGGAAAACTTTCACAAGTTTGTATTGAAAAATGTGAAGTACAACGCTTTGTAACGGTGTTTATATTTAAGGATGGTTTCGGTCTGCCAACATCTATTATTATTTTTTTTTCTTCGAACGACCTAGCCGAGAATGGTTTATGGAAAAAACTTTCTACTACACAATTACACGCATTCATATTAAATCAGGAAATAATAGTTTAAATCTTTATAAGTCACCCACAGCTACGAAAATAGTTTAAAAACCACAAACTTTAAAACCAATGCACTCTTTGTTTTCTGATAGCGAAAAAACTGACCTAATCAATAAAATAAGTACTACCTACCACTTTTTTTCATGAAATCAAACTCATTAACAGTGAACTGTTAAGAACAAGAAACAACTCATATACATCTTTGTTTTCTCTCTATCTCCTGTTTTATGTCATGGCATTTTCGTAATGCATTCACTCAACTCATTCTTCACACGTTGGTCCAAAGGCAAGAAACCTAAAAAAATGTGTTCCACTTTGGGTTGAGATCTGAGTTAATAAAGCCAAATAATGGATTGCCTAGCCATTGCGCATTATGAGTATTTTTTGCAAAGCATTTTCGCTTATCAACATTTATGAGTGATGTTGTGTACTTTCTGTTGGTGTGGGTATTTTGAGATTGAGCTAAGAAAAGAAGACAATTAAAGAGAATGCATATGTATTACGCATTTTAGTCACTTCGTACATTCGTAAAAATAATGCAAAGATGTTGAGCATTCTCTGTTGGTTTGCTGTGGGGGTATTTTAAGTTGTATGTAATTAGCAGACAGACCATGATTTCTTTTACGTAGTTATTTTGGTATAATATTATAATGTTCTCAAAATGATGTTGACATTTATTTAACGAGATAGATTGGATAAGGGCAGACTGGTGTAATATAATATCAAAAACATAATAGAAACATTAATAAGTTTTGGAATTTTGAACTTAAATTTTGCAAGCTACCTAAAATTTTTTTAAATTCGTTAACGGAAGCACTCATTCCACTCAATATATGGACGCTTCGTCACTGCTTCACACGGATATATAGATATCCCGAAATCCACAAAAAAGAAGTGGACAAACAAATCAAAGATCTGTTAGATCAAAAAATTATCAAACCAAGTACTTCTCCCTACAATGCACCAATCTGGGTCGTACCAAAGAAAGAAGAAAAGGTAGGAAACAAGGAGTGGAGAATAGTCATTGACTATCGAAAATTAAATAACGCAACAAAAGAGGATAAACTCCCTATTCCACTAATTGACGACATACTAGACAAATTAGGAAAAGCTAACTACTTTTCCACATTAGATTTAACAAAAGGATTCCACCAAATCGAGGTAAACCCTGAAGATAGAGAGAAGACAGCCTTCTCAACACTATCAGGACACTACGAATGGTTAAGAATGCCATTCGGTCTCAAAAATGCCCCCGCCACATTCCAACGAATGATGAACGAGGTATTAAAAGAATATGTAGGAAAAATTTGTTATGTCTACCTCGACGACATAATAATATTCTCAACTTCATTGGAAAAACATATAAAACTCACTTAATAAAATTTTCACCAAATTACAGTCAGTAAATTTAAAGATATCCCTAAATAAGTGTGATTTCATGAAAAGAGAAAGCGAATTCTTAGGTCACATAATTACCCCGGATGGAATAAAACCTAATCCCAATAAAATAAGCACGATACAAAACTTTCCTATACCAAAAACTATTAAGGAAATCCAATCTTTCTTAGGCCTAACCGGATATTATAGAAAGTTCATCCATGACTACGCCAAGATCATAAAACCACTAACTCTCTGTTTGGGAAAAGATAAACAAATAAATATAAATAACACAGAATATAAAGAATCATTCGAGAAATTAAAACTAGCAATGTCAGACGATTTATTAAACAGACACCCTGATTTTAATAAAGAATTCACACTTACCACAGACGCATCCGATTTCGCAATTGGAGCAGTCTTAAGTTAATCACATGGACCACTATGCTTCGCATCCAGAACTTTAAATAAACACGAATGCAATTATTCAGTTATAGAAAAAGAACTTTTAGCAATCGTTTGGGCAACCAAACAATTCCGCCATTACCTATACGGTAGACATTTCAAAATACAAACAGATCACCGACCATTAGCATGGTTGCACAACCTCAAAGAACCTAACTGTAAACTCCAAAGATGGAAAATAAAATTGGAGGAATACGATTTTCAAATCGAACATATCGCAGGAAAAGAAAATAAGGTAACCGACGCATTATCAAGAATAAGAATAGATGAAACAAATTCACATGGCATCACCTAAATTGATAAAATTGGCAAGAAAAACAGAGTTAACACAAAAATTGGTACAAATTACGAAAATGTATAAAACATATATTAGAACTCGTTTCTACTTAACACTCAAATGAGTCAGATAGTTCAAACTTAATTCCAATCACCGAACAAAGTCTAAATATATTTATTCGACAGATTATCATAGAAATAGGAGAACAAAATGATGAAATCATAACCTTCATAATTAGGAAAAATTTCGAAAAATCAGATTTCGAAAAAATCATATCAGAAATTGATATAGACCATAAAAACGTTTTATATTGTAATAACAATAAACTATTTTTAGAATTCCAAAATTACTGGAAAACACACCACAACACCCAAATTCTAACTAGAACTTATACATTTTTAGAAGATGTTTATGATATAACTAAACTAGAAGAAATCATTCACAAAAAACATAAGGAATTAAATCACGTGGGAATAGAAAAATCATATTTAGATCTAAAAAGAAAATATTATTACCCAAACATTAAAACACAAATAACAGAAATCATAAATAATTGCGATATCTGCAACCTGAAAATTGAAAGAAACCCTATTAAACTACCATACGAAAAATCAGAAACACCCTTAGAGCCACACATTCATTACCACATGGATATATGGATCCTACCCGATAATAACAAATATTTAAGTTGTATCGACAAATTCCGCAAGTATGCCTCAGTAGAAAAGCTTAAAACAAAAAATCAAAAAGACATTTTAAATGCTATGGAAAAACTATTCTCATACATGTCTGAACTCAAGAAATTAACTCTATACAATGACCCCACTTTCAAAACTTACTCTATAGAAAATTATCTAAAAGAAAAGAATATACTAACACACTTTACCACCCCTTATAGACACACCGGAAATTCGAATGTGGAACGCCTTCACAGTACCCTAAATGAACAAATTAGATTACTAGAGAAAACTGAAAAAATTATCGATTTAGTACCAAAATCGGTAAATACGTATAACAAAACAATACATCTCACTACAAAGGAGAGACCCTTAGAGATACATCTAGGTAAAATAGAAAATTAAAAAATATATGATAGAATAGAAACAAATAAGAACAAAACTCTAGACAAAATAAATAAAAATCGATTAGACGTAGAAGTAAATCCAAACTTCACAAAAATAAACAATCCAGAACAGTTTAATAAACTAAAAACCAAACACAAGAAAGTAAAACTACTTAAAACAATCGATAAGAAATTACTCATCAAACCCCACCTAAGAAAACAACTCCTTCACAAAGACCAATTCAGAAAGAAAAAGAAATTTACTAAAACACAAAATGAAGACAACCGAAACAATAGCAATCATAATAGTGATTCTCTTATTAACAACTTCAGTAAAAACTAATGATATAAAAATAACAAAGATAGATAGAGAATTTTTAATCATACAAGAAGGACAAATTAAACTTATAGATAATTATGACATTCTATTACATGTAATTAACCTTACAGAATGCCAATCATTAATAAACCAGTAAAAAGATCAACACCAGATTCAACACTAACAAATACTAACGATTCGCAAGACCAAAAGATAAATACATTAGAAATAAAACTCCAAACAATTATCCCACCCCATATTATTCATAAACGAGGAGTAATTAATATTGCAGATAAAGTAATGAATTACTCATACGGAACTATGGACGACGACGATAGAAAAGCCATAGAAGAAAGTTTACAAAATTTAGAAGATAGTAACAGAGAACTTTTAACAAACAATAACAAACAAGTAACCATTAACAAACAATTTAATGAACAATTCTTTCAATTACAAGACATACTTAAACAAAGTTCAAAAACATTAACTAAATACAAAGAAATCAAATCAGAAATAAATACTTTACGTATGGAAGTAGAATTCAATAGAAACTTAGCAGAAGTACAACAAATAATAGAAAAAATTGACAATATCATAATGACCAGCAGGACGGGAATATTAACCCAATTGTAATGAACACCCAACATTTATACCAATTTTCTAATCGAAAACTTTTAACCGAAAACACAACTGGCAACACTATAATGGAATGGTATAAATGAGAGGCATTGCTTGTAAGCCAGTGTGTGTGAGTGTAGAGATGCTTGACAGCAAATGTGGAAACCATGGAGAAGAAACTGGAACGCTCTAGATGAGTGTTGTTCTATATAAATAGGACCGCTGACGAAACGAGCAGTCAGTTTTGATTATAGAGTGATAAAGTTAAGAGTGAAATGTTGTTAACCAGTGATAGTCCAATAGTCGAGTTGAGTTCGAATAAAGTATAGATACTGAATAAAAGTGATAGAAATAAATTGAAAGGTGAAGTTTTATTTTGCGAACTTAAGCGCACGTTACATTGGTGTCAGAAGTGTAAATAAAACTTATTTGATTAGTAAAGTGTAAACAAAAAAAAAAAAAAAAAGAAAAATAATAATTATATACAGTGAAAATGGGTAAGTTGTTAGAAGAGCTCAACTGCATTGTGCTTAAAAGTGAGTTAGGTAAGCGAAATCTTTCTAGAGCGGGATCGAAAAATGAGCTCGTCATGCGCTTGCGTAACTATTTGGAACAGCAAGGGGAAGACGCAAACACTTTTGTTTTTGAAATAGAAGTGGAAGAAGAGGAAGTAAATGAAAGTGTAGATTTTTCTAGTATAATGAAGATTTTATTAGAACAAAACAAGCAACAGCAGAATGTTCTCGAACAACTGGAAGCACAACGAAACGAACAAAAGAAGCTGATTGAAGAGCAACGAAACGAGAAGAAACAACAGAATATTCTCGAAAGACTTGAGGCGCAACAGAATGTTTTGGAAGGTCAGAAAAACATTCTAGAAGGTAAATTGGGTAACATTGAGAAAAATGTATGTGCCCTAGACGAACGCGTTGAAGGTGTGGAGAAACAGCTTTCTGTTGTAGAGAATCGTTTCGAAATCGTAGAAACCTGATGTGATAAACAGTTCTCTGTTCTGACCAAGGAATTGAACCAGATTCGGAAAATAAAAATTCGAGAGTCTGCTGGGGAGTTTGCAAAGAAAAAGGAGATGAAACCCCCAACATTTGATGGACAGTTTTCTTGGCCAGTCTACAAGAGACAATTTGAGGCAGCCGCGACAACAAATGGCTGGGATGACGAAGACAAGTACATTGCACTGACTCTTGCTCTTAGAGGACCAGCAGCTGAATTACTTCAAACAGATCCAGCTGGTAAGAGCGGCGATTTCAGTTCTCTCGTGGCAGCTATAGATAAGCGCTTTGGAGATAGCCACTTGAAAGAAGTCTTCCGAGTCCAACTCAATAACAGAGTCCAGAAAAGGGTGAAAGTCTACAGCAGCTCCAAGCAGACGCCGAAAGACTGGTTCACCTGGCATACCCGGATGCTGGAGAAGAAATCATCAACCAGCTTGCTGTTGAGTCCTTCGTTCGTGCCATTTCCGATATACATCTTCAGAGGTCTGTGCGAACTGCTAGAACACGTACTCTTTCCGAAACTTTAGCATTCGCATTGACAATTGAAGCAGCAGAACAGGCTTCTCATGGAGTACATCGACTTAGAGAAGCCATAGTCGAAGAATGCTTGTGCCAAAGAGCTGAAATACAAAAGAACCAGCGGAGCGGACTAGCAAGATGTTGGAACTGCAACAAGACCGGGCACTTACAGCGTCAATGCTGACTACCACCAAATAAAGCCGGTTGTCAACATTGTGGAAGCAAGAGATCCAACCTAGAGCAAGGTAACAACAACACCAGCGTTGCCTATCAATCCAACTTCGAAGGGCAGAGGTGGGTTTCTTGTATCGATGGCCCCAGAACCACCATCCAGGTCTCACAGACCAAACGAGACAACAAAAGTCTGACTGTGGAGACTACTATTAACGGGACCAAACATGTGGCTACCATCGACACCGGTGCCACAGCCTCCATAGTACGTCGAGACCTGGTAAGGACGACGTGGCTTCATAACACCAATAGCTACCGTCTTAGAACCGCAACGGGAGAAGCAGCAAGAGTGTATGGAGAAGTGTGTCTTAAAATCCGACTGGCTGATCTAGTGTTTACTCATCAATTCCTGGTGGCAGATATATGTGACGAGTGCATCATTGGAATCGACTTTATGAAACAGCACGGAGTTATTTTGGATATCGGTAATCAAGTTTTGAAAAACCAAAATAAAGAAATTCCAATGACCTATTCGAATGAAAATACGTCAACACTGAGGACTGTCATCACGGAAGATCTGATCCTGCCTCCTTCTTCTGAAGTGTTCGTTTGGACAAAACTTGAAGGTTAGTTTGGAAGCCTTCGATACCTCATGGTGGAACCAGACCCAGAGTGTTCCTCCCAAAGCGTCATCATTGGGAAAACTCTGGTAGCACCGAAAAACAAAATGGTCCCCGTACGATTACTAAACACCAGACCGTACGATGTCAAGTTGAAGAAAGGAGAAGTCGTTGGACGTTGCAAATCGGTTGCAGCAATTACGAAGATCACAGACGAAGCCCCGAGAAAAACTATAACTCCGGAGGAGCTCAAAACCATCAAAGCTAGAATCCTGAATTCATCCAACCTTGATCACCAACAAACGAGGATGGCTGAAAATCTTCTACAAGAGTACACTGACATCTTCGCATCGGCAAAGGGGCAATATGGTAAGACACAGTTGGTGCAGCATCGCATCAACACAGGAGATGCAAGACCGATTCGTCAACCCGCAAGACGCCTTCCACTGGCCAAACAAGGTGAGGTTGAGGAAATGATAACAACAATGAAGAAGGACGGTCTTATCGAAAATTCCAAAAGTCCTTGGGCGTCACCAGTGGTTCTAGTGAAAAAGAAAGACGGAAGCACTCGTTTTTGTGTGGACTACCGAAGGCTGAACGATGTGACAAAGAAGGACAGCTATCCTCTGCCGAGAATCAGTGATACCCTGGATGCCATGGAGGGAGCCCAGTGGTTTTCGACGCTGGACTTGAAGAGTGGATATTGGCAAGTTGACATCCAGCCTGATGATCGGGAAAAGACGGCGTTTTCTACAGGTAATGGGCTCTGGCAGTTTAAAGTTATGCCGTTTGGGCTATGCAACGCTCCGGCAACATTCGAGCGTTTGATGGAGTGCGTTCTTCAAGGACTGACGTGGAAAGCGTGCCTTGTCTACTTGGACGATGTCATTGTTTACGGGAAAACATTTGACCAACATTGCAAGAACCTAAAAGCCGTGTTTCAGAGACTTCGAGAAGCTAACCTTAAACTGAATCCAGAAAAATGTGCACTTTTCAAAACCGAAGTTAAGTATTTTGGACACATCATCTCTTCCCAAAGAGTGAAGACTGATCCTGAAAAAGTTGACTCCGTCAAAAATTGGCCAACACCACAGGACAAACATCAACTCCGAAGCTTTCTTGGTCTTGCCACATATTACCGACGTTTCGTTAAGAACTTTGCTGGAGTTGCAAAGAGTTTGCATCAGCTCACCGAAAAAGGGAAGCAGTTCAAATGGTCAGGTGAGTGTGAAAAATCTTTCCAGGAACTCAAATACCGCCTCTGTAATGCTCCAGTGCTTGCACATCCAACACCTGGCAAAACATTCATCATCGACGCAGATGCAAGCAACGTTGGAATCGGGGCGGTACTATCCCAAGTGCATGATGGCGAAGAGAAAGTGGTGGCATATTACAGTAAGGTCCTCTCGAAGCCTGAAAGAAACTACTGCTTGACCAGAAGGGAACTGCTAGCTCTTATCTTGGCAACAAAGCACTTCCATAAGTACATCTATGGACAGAAATTCCTTCTGCGGACAGACCATGGTGCTCTGAACTGGCTGTTGAACTTCAAAAATCCAGAAGGTCAAGTCGCAAGGTGGATAGAAAGACTGCAGACTTATGATTACCAGATTCAACACCGCAGAGGAAAGTTGCACTCAAACGCCGACGCATTGTCCCGAAGACCTTGCAAAGAGGATTGCAAGCATTGTAGGCGACAAGAAAACAAAGAAAATATTACCGCTCAGCGACTAAGAGCTGACCCCATATGCGGATGGAGCAATGAGGAAGTGAGGACCGCTCAACAGGAGGATCCAGATATCGAACCCATTCTCGCATGGAAAGAAAATGAAGAGAAACCTGAATGGGGAGACATTTCTGACAGGAGTCCAGTTCTCAAAGCCTATTGGGCACAGTGGGACTCACTATATGTGCAAGAAGGTGTCCTCAGGCGAAGATGGGAGTCCGCTGACGGTAAATCATATGTGATGCAGCTGATCGTACTGCAATCGAAAGTCAGTGAAGTTCTTCGTGAGATGCACGACGGACCTTCTGGAGGTCACCTGGGAGTTAACAAAACACTGGAGAAGGTGCGACATCGGTTCTACTGGTTACATGCTAGAGATGACGTGGAGAAGTGGTGCCGAACATGTGACAAGTGTGCTGCAACCAAAGGACCTGGTAGGAAGATTCAAGGTAAGATGCATCAGTACAACGTTGGATCACCTTTTGAGAGGATTGCAGTAGATGTGGCTGGGCCTTTTCCAGAGACCAACGCTGGAAACAAGTACATTCTGGTTGTAATGGACTATTTTAGCAAGTGGCCTGAGGCGTATGCCATCCCAAATCAAGAAGCCAAAACGGTGGTCGACCAGATTGTGTTTAACTGGGTGAGTAGGTTTGGCGTGCCTATGGAACTCCATTCCGACCAAGGGAGGAACTTTGAGTCAAACATCTTTCAAGGAGTGTGCGGACTACTTGGCATCAAGAAGACCAGAACCACACCGCTTCATCCACAATCTGATGGGATGGTTGAAAGATTCAACCGGACCTTGAAAGAACACCTCACCAAGGTCGTAGGCGACTACCAAAGAGACTGGGATAGGCACGTACCGCTATTCCTGATGGCCTATAGAAGTGCAGTACATAGCTCGACAGGACAAACACCATCTGACATCCTGTTCGGGAAAACCATGCGGCTGCCCACCGAACTTAAAATTGGATGCCCGACAGAGGAGCCACAGTACACGAACGAGTATGTGGATGACCTCAAGGAGAGACTCGCTGACATCCAAAAAAGAACAAGGGAACGGATGAAAGCCTACAGCGACCGGATGAAGACACGGTACGACACAAAAGCGACAACGGCAGGATTCCAAGCAGGAGATCGTGTGTGGCCTTATAATCCTCATCGTCAAAAGGGATTGTCACCGAAACTTCAGCAGAACTGGGAAGGTCCTTATACTGTTGTCACGAGGATTAACGACGTGGTTTACCGCATCCAAAGAGGATTAAGAGGCAAGTTAAAAGTAGTTCATTGTGACCGGCTGCATCGATATAGTGGCGAGGCTGCAGATGGAATTATTCGGGACGAACAATCTTAAGGAGGGGGCAGTGTAATGAACACCCAACATTTATACCAATTTCCTAATCGAAAACGTTTAACCGAAAACACAACTGGCAACACTATAATGGAATGGTATAAAATGACAGGCATTGCTTGTAAGCCAGTGTGTGTGAGTGTAGAGATGCTTGACAGCAAATGTGGAAACCATGGAGAGGAAACTGGAACGCTCTAGATGAGTGTTGTTCTATATAAATAGGACCGTTGACGCAACGAGCAGTCAGTTTTGATTATAGAGTGATAAAGTTAAGAGTGAAATGTTGTTAACCAGTGATAGTCCAATAGTCGAGTTGAGTTCGAATAAAGTATAGATACTAAATAAAGTGGTAGAAATAAATTAAAAAGTGAAGTTTTATTTTGCGAACTAAGCGCACGTTACACAAGATATACTAACTGTAAAAGAAATTTATGACTTCGAAATAAACATAGAGAAACTAAAAGAGATAAAGTTGACATTGGCTACTTATGACGAAAACTTACTAATTATTCTAAGTATACCAAGATTTAATGAAAACTTATATAACAAAGTATCCATACATACCTTCCCGGTAAAAGATAAAATTATAACAATACCTAACAATGAATTTATAAAACTATGTATTATACAGCCAAAGAAACAAAAAATCTAATAAAAATTGAAGACAATTGCATTGAAAACATATTTAAGGACAATTCTAAGCTAAATTGTAATACTAAAAATTACAAAGATGAAAATATTACAGTCAATAAAGAAAAATATTTAATAATAAAAAACATAAAAAATGTAAATTTAGAACAAGATTGTAATAACTTAGATTATACTTTACAAGGAAACTATATTGTAGAATTTGAAAACTGTAAAATAAAGATAAAAAATGTAACATACAATAGAAAATTGTATCAAAATAACTATAAAATAATACCATTGATAAATTATAACTTTTCAGATAATTACTTTAAGGAATTACATTTACAACCCATAAATAATATCGAAATATTAGCATCAAAAATACATACAAAACATATAATATATAATGTAATAACTATCGTAATAATAATATCAATAATACTTTTTGCAATCATGTATTTAAAACCAACCGTTAAAACACTCGAAAGAGGGAGGTGTTATAACAAAGAATAATGATACAAGTATTTTCTAAGATAAAGAACATTTCAATCCAAACGAAATGATAAACACTTTTGCTTACGAATGTATATCCGTTCGAACGCAATACTCTAAGATATTGAAATAAACAAATGATAAACACTTTTGCTTACGAATGCATATCCGTTCGAACGCAATACTCTAAGACATTGAAATAAACAAAAGATTAATAATTAAGAAAGATACGAATCATCATATTTCGATCTCCCCAAAGAAGTCGTATATGCAGTGGCGTAGCAAGGGGGGGCGGGGGCGGACCGCCCCGGGTGTCACCCATTTGGGGGTGACACCCAAAAGCTACCAAGGAGTACCTATATGTACTATGACGTTACAGATCCCAGAGTATTAAAAAAAAAATTGCGACATTGTACCTATAACCTAACTACCTAAAATCGGTCAGCCTATGTTTTTTCTTTTGTAAATAAAGTCCATAGACGTGTCGCCCTCAACGATTGACTTACTCGTTTTTTGTTTTTGTTTTATTTGGTTGGTCCCACACGCAGGTACTTCCACAAGAAAAGCCATTCTCGGGTCGTTCTTAGATACTGCTATTTTTCCCCGAACTTTGTAATGCGGTTATGAAAAGCATTGTCTATTCTATATATGATGATATGATTTCTTGAAGATGTTGAAAACCGCACCTGCAATAGGTAATCATTTTGGTAGGCAAGACAAATCGCTATTTTTCCTGAACTTTGCACCGCGGTAATCATAAGAAATCACTTTGGTAGGCAAGAGAAACCGCTATTTGTCTCCGAAGTTCGTATAAATACCTGTGGGCCCTGAGGTCCTGTGTCATTGCATATAATCATTTCGTGAGTTGTGGTTCACTTTCATATATTTTAATTAAATAGTGTCTCTCAAAAAGTTGATAAGGAAAATATAATAATAAAAATTTATATTGTAAAAATAAGGTAAGCTCATTGCATATATCCAGATTTTTATAAAATATAAGCTTACATTTTTTTTTTGTCGCAAACACATTTTTTAACTTAATTTAAAGTTTCTTTTGATTGAAGTAAATAGTTTATTATATAAGTAAAGGGTTTTCCAATAAGAGTGATTTCTTTTTTGAAAAAAACACACTTTTTGTTAAAGAAATTCAAATATTTTTTATTCAATGTGCAGTTCAGTCAATACAATTAAGTTTTTAATAAAAGTTCATTCAAATGGCCACTACGACTTTTTCTGCAGCAACAAATTAGATGAACCCAATTTTTGAGCACTTTCCCACTAAATCAAGTTGTATATCATGAATGGCACGTTCAGTATTGACTTGTAAGGCTGGAAGAAATTCTTGTTTATATTGAATGACCAATGACTTCAAATCCTTCAAGAAATAGTCCAATGGTGTTAAATCACAACTTCTTGGAGGCCATTCAATAACACCATTTCTTGAAATAATCGAATCTCAAAATTTTTCTGGCAATAATTAAATTGTTGCATTTGACACGTAGCCCCGTCTTGTTGAAACCAAATGTTGTCAAAATCAATTTCTTCCAATTTCGCCCATAAAAAGTTGGTTATCATCGATCTATACCGCTCTACATTGACAGTAATACCAACTTCATTTTGAAAGAAGTATGGACCGATAATTCCACCAGCCCAAAAACCACACCAAACTGTCAATTTAGGTGAATGTATTGGTTTTTCATGAATATTTGAATATATTGTGGATTTTCATCGCCAGTTTTGTTTATTTAACGCACTAGTCAAATAAAAGTAAGCCTCTTCGGAAAATATGATTTTCATAAGAAAATCGTTAACGACTTCAAGTTGCTCCAAGGCAAAATCAGAAAGTTAACGACGCGACGTTTACAGTGGTCCAATGGTAAACACTTCTGAATGCAATAAAAAACAAATGACAGATCATGACATACTACAAATGGTCGAAACGCCACTCCAAAATCATATCGTACCTATTGGAAAACCCTTTAGTTCACATTTATGAATTTACCTATGTATTATGTAATGAATGTACATACATTATCGTTATTTGGTATGCGTTTTTTTTATTAGATTCTTATGTTTGTCTGTGATTAATCAGATCCAAGTTATTTAAACATTATTCATGATTTTCACTTTTACTTTAATTGTTGCAATTGAATACATTTTCTAATAAGATATCGTAAAAACCTAAGGCATCATTTACAGTACAGGGTATAAAAATAAAAAGTGATGAATATAAAAAAAACATGAATAAAATAGAGAATTAGTTCTTGATTCTTTGGATCTGATTTATGCCCATCTACAGTGAAGTTTTTTAACGACCACTCAGTGGCGTAGCGTGAGTGTATGCCACCCGGGGCGGAAGACAATTTTGCCGCCCTTTTATTTAGGTATATTAATTTAATGTGTACTATACCCTACATACATTAATTATAGAGAACTTTTCGGTAAGAGCAGTCATCATTATTTTGCATTACAGTAATTCTCGTTTATTTACCTCCCCGCTTTGTTGCACAACCCGTTTATGTAAGCAATCTTTTTCTACGCTTGTTATTTTGTTTGATATTGCTCACAAATCAACCCTGTTAAATGCCTATCGGATATTTACCCTCCCCAATAACGCCCTCTATTTATCAACACGGTTATCTAAAAAGCACGCACTTATTTCGGATAACTACCTTACGTACACAAAATATAAATTATTAGCGCAGTTCACACTGTTCAACTATTTGAACAAATTTGGCTGGATGCATAGAGTGGTATAGAACAAGAGGACAACCACTAACTTGTTCTCTTGCCACAGCTTCCATTAACTTACATAGTGGCTTTTGTAATACAAGATTTATCTGTGATACAAATATTCAGCTGAATAAAATTTAGTATTAGTGAAATTACACATACCAATTTATATTCGGATAAGAAATTGGCGCAAAAGCAAAAGCTAAAGGTAGGGCTAGACATTAGTTAGCTTCTGTGAATAACTGAAAAATTCGTTCCCGTAGTTTTTCAAAACTGGGAGTTACAATTTTTGATATTTTTTCAATGAACTTAATATTATTGCTGTATTAAGATTTTTATTCCTACTTTTTCTTTTCAATCAATCTAACAGCCTTATTCATGAACTTATTTTTCAAAAAAAGTCTTAAAACACTTTCAAAATTCAAAAAGTCAGCCAGACGTGGCCTTGGTGGAATTGTACTCATAGTAGAAGGGGTAAATTTCGGTAGATGTATGCGTTAATCAGCATGTATGCAGGTATCAATGTGTGTGTAAAGCTGGGCATCTAATTAATTTCTCATCTGTGAAATGATATAATAATTCGACTTAAGAAGGAAACAAATAGCGAGATACATGCAGTAAATGTAGTTCTGTAGTTACAACATTTGTGTGTTGAATTCGTCACAAAATAAGTAATGAGAAATTCCGTGCCTTGCTCTTTTCAATCAGTCCGATTTTGTAGTTGCGATAAAAATATAAAATAGTTCAAATATTTACAAAATATTTTTTACTATTTATTGTTAAATTTTGCCGCCCCATAAAAACTGCCGCCCGGGGCGGACCGCACCCCCCGCACCCCCCACGCTACGCCACTGGACCACTCCAATTTAAATAAATATATATTTATATACAAAAATATTTAAAATATATCGATGAAGCGTCCCTATAGTACATAGTAAATATATTTTTTAGAATACGCGTAAATACAAAACAAGGAAAATATGCCTCGAGGAGTCCATATAACAAAAAGAAAGAGTGGTGCTCAGCAGAGAAAATCCAAACAGGCTAAAATGAACGTTCTTCAGAGCATGTCTGGATCCATTTTCAAATATGTTGAAAAAATTAACGACAGCCAAAGTAATTCGAGAGCAAATGACAGTCACGTTGATCAAGAGAATGATTCCGAAAATACACGCTCATCTTCAAAAAGCAACAGCGAAGAAACAGAATCAGTGTTGAAAATTCAAGAATCCGAATCAAACGGATCAAGTATTGAAGGGAATTCCTACACGGGAGAACTTGAGAACATAAGGGATATCTCACATTGGAGTATACCCGTTCCTGATAAAGTTCGAAATGAAATTATCAAAAAAGGATTTGAACATTTCCAAAACCGGGAGGGACCATTCACTACTGTATCCAGGCCAGGCGTTAAAATAAAAGGTTGTGTTCGTCATCTTACTAAAGAATGGTTCTATAAAGTTTTGGCTAATGGGGACAAGATTCTGCGATCATGGATGATATATTCTCGAATAACTAATAGACTGTACTGCTTTTGCTGTCCCTTATTTGCTGTCACCAAAAATGTTGGTACAGAAACAATATTCATAGATGGATTTCAGAAATGGTGGAAGCTGAACCCTAAAGTACCGGATCATGAGACTTCAAATGAACACATAGAAAATTTTGAGAAGTGGAAAACTTTTGAAATGGGTTTAAAATTACATAAGACCATAGATGACTCAGTCTTGCAATTAATGGATGCTGAACAACAGAAGTGGAGGCACCTGTTATCCAGATTATTAGACATAACATTGTTTCTGGCTAAACAAAATCTAGCATTCCGTGGACATGATGAAGGACAAGACTCTTCAAATAAAGGTAATTTCTTAGAACTAGTGAGTCTTATGTCTAAGTATGATGTTGTGTTAAAAGAGCACATCTTGAATTTGGAACCAGGAAAATCACCAAAAGTCTCATATTTATCGCCACAAATACAAAGCGAATTCATTAATGTATTAGCGGATCAAGTCAAACGCAGAATTGTCAATGAAATCAAATCAGCCAAATATTTTGGAATTATGTTTGATAGTACACCTGATATTTCACATATTGATCAGATGTCTGAAGTGATCCGTTATGTTAAAATTGAGAATAGAAAAATAGAAATGAAAGAAGCATTCCTGGGATTTTTTCCTTCACATGGAAAAAAAGCTGCGGATTTAAGTGAAGAAATTCTCAAGAATCTTGGAAACGACGGTTTAGATATTATGATGTGTCGTTCTCAGGGTTATGACAACGTAGCTGTTATGAGCGGTGTACATGGGGGAGTGCAAGCTATTATTAAAGAAAAAAACAAAAAAGCAATTTTCTTTGGATGTATAGATCATTCAATTAATTTATGTGGCCAACATTCATTTGCTCAAAATATATCTTGTATAACATTTTTTGGAACAGTAGAGACAACTTTTACATTTTTTTCTGTTTCCACTCATCGCTGGGAAGTGCTTCTCAAGCACAGTAAATCAACCGTGAAAAGACTTTCAACAACGCGTTGGAGTGTTCATTATGCTGCAGTGAAGGTTTTGGCCTAAAATTTTGATGAAATTTTAGCTGCAGCTGAAGAGTTGTGTGATGCAAGAGAAAATGTAGAAACCAGAGGTGCTGCACAGAACCTAAAATCTGCAGCGTTCGATTTCGGATTTCTTTCTTTTCTCTTCTTTTGGAATAATGTCCTTAAAGAAATAAATTGTACTCAGATTGCACTACAAGCTAAGGGATTAAGTGTTGATCACTTGGCTAAAAAAAATTGAAACCCTTCGGATTTACGTTGAAGAAAATCGGACGAAGATCGTAGAA
Organism: Melanostoma scalare; assembly: GCA_949752695.1. Classification (NCBI taxonomy): domain Eukaryota; kingdom Metazoa; phylum Arthropoda; class Insecta; order Diptera; family Syrphidae; genus Melanostoma; species Melanostoma scalare. Next base: position 102,051,365 of record OX456984.1, read on the forward strand.
GACGCAATTACTCTTGGTATAAAAACATTGGAGAAATACGACATTCCAACAGAAAAAAGAATTCGTCGTAAAAAGCGAATGACTGGTGAGTTGGCAACTGATGCAGGACTTTGTCTGAGCGCTGAACTACGGAAAGACATGTTCGAATGCCTTGATCGATTCATCACTGAACTTCGAACAAGAACAGAGTCTATTAAGGAAGTGGCTTCATTGTTTGAAGTTGTACAGCCGAATACTTTACTTTTAGCAAACATTAATGATTTGAAAATAGCTGTTTCAAAATTTGCTAGTGCTTATGATGAGGTGTCAGAGTCAGAACTTCTCTCAGAGATACCAAGGTTGAGAAGTTATATGAAAGCGGCTAAAGTGACAACATCTAATTGGTTATCTGTAGACTTTATGAAATTCATCCTTGAATGGGACTTTGCAGAATCTCTTCCGAATCTCATCGTCGCATTAAAAATGTTTATGACAATATGTGTGTCAGTTGCGTCATGCGAAAGGAGTTTTAGTAAGCTAAAACTAATTAAAAACTACTTGCGGGCTACAATGACGGAAAGGAGGCTCAACAATCTGGGAATTCTAGCAATTGAACATGAGGCGACCCAGCAAATAAGTTTTGACGACGCTATAAGCGAATTTGCTGCTTTAAAAGCTAGGAAGAAGACATTTTATTAATGTTTTTTTTTGTTTTTTTTTTTATACAATGTGAATATGTAGATATATTAATTTTTGTTCTCCTTTTTTAAAATTTTTTATTTGAATTCAAAAAAAGAAACCCCAATATATGCAATAGCGGAATTTCATTTATTTTACTGTTTTGGGTTCTGGGGGTGACACCATAATTGCTGCCCCGGGTGCCATCCATGCTAGCTACGCTACTGCGTATATGATGATAAGTCACGTATGTCCTTAGTAAGTAAGAGATAAATACCAGTTGTCTGCGACATTCTGGTCAGACTTTAATAAACTTCCAAGCAATAAAGATAACCTCAATCTAGAGCTCCGTCTCTAGATTTCTTTTTTTTTTAAATTGTTTCGTTTGATTCAAAACTAAAACTTATATATATACTTCGTCCGCAAGAATTGGCATAACTTTATTATTTATCAACCGATTGACATGAAATAAAAACTAAATGTTGAGTGAAGCTTACCACAGTATATCACTGAAAACCCTATCTAGATAGAATAACCCGTTTCTGAAAATAGCGTGCACAAACAAACAAACTGTTACGTTTTTATTATATGTATAGATAGATAGATATAGATAGATAGAAGATATAGAAGATAAATAGAGAAGGCAAATACGAAGAACGGCGGTTTACTAGCGACTCAATCAGTCAACACATTTATTTTCCGATGGTCTATACATTTGAGTTTGGCGATACACAAGAATTGCAAGGATGCAAACCTGTACAATATCTCAATTGTGGGACCAGATATTTATAATTGATATTATGGATACACGATATGCGTGGATACGTGATATACGTGAATTTATTGAATTGTTCCCACAATTGAAGTATTGCTGACAATACTTTTGACAATATCATTGCATTGCATCTTTTGACAGAGATTTCGACGGTTGAATTCCAAATCGACTGTCACATTATGGAATCAGTTAATTTGATTGTTTTACCTCTGAGTCGGGAATTGCAATTTAAAAATAAGGATCTGGGTGAGGCTACTAAGCTGGCAGATGACGCTTTGAATGAATTTACGTACAAAGGCGAAAACGCAGATTCTACTTTCCACGCTATTTATGGACATGTCGCTAGAATTTATTCTGAATACGAAATCACAATGAAATTGCCACTCCGGGTGTCACGAAAATTGCTTGAAACTTGAATATAAAAAAGTGTAACATTATTTCATTTACTCGAAAATGTTCCAGTATTCGGTTCAATTACACAATTGAATCTAATGTCTTAGATCGTGTCTCAAACATTAAGGACTTAGGTGTTATTCTTGATTCCTCGCTAAATTTTAAGAACCACGTTAATTTCTTAGTACCAAAAGCTAACTCGTTAGTTGGATTCATAAAACGAAATGGCAAAGACTTTCGAGATCCTTATGTTTTATTAACTTTGTATACATCTCTTGTCAGATCGCTTTTGGAATACGCTGATGTAATCTGGAGTTCCGCGTTTAAAATTAGTTCTGACAGGGTAGAATCAGTTCAAAGAAGATTCACAAAATACGTTTCCAACAAAATGGGGGGTTTGGGGTTTTTGTCCTGATTACAAAGCTAGGTGCTTATTGCTTGGAATTAAATCATTAGAATCAAGAAGAAAAATGCATGGTGTGATGCTCATAAGAGACTTACTATGCTACCACATAAAGTGAGCGGCACTCCTTGCTCTATTACATATTCAGCCAGGTCCACGAGAACAAGAATTTTCCTATTTCAAAAAGTGCATAGAACAATTTATGGATGTAATGAAACGCTATCAGGATGTATGACTGATTTCAATGAAGTGCCTTCAGAAATTGATTTTTCAATCCTTAGTCGAAGTAAGTAGTTAGTTTATGTAGGTTCTGGGCCAGGTGGCTGAGGTGGCTGAGGTGGCTGTTCTGGGATGGTGGCTCAGGTGGCTGTTCTGGCTCAGTGGCACAGATAGTGTACAGTTGGTGTACGGTGTACAGTGGTTCAGGTAGCTGTTCTGGGTCAGTGGCTCAGATGGTGTGCAGTTGGTGTACGGTGTAGAGTATGTGGTACAGCAGTCGACATGAGGGTACGAGGGTACAGCAGTCATTCTAGGATGATGGTACGATGGTACAGCAGTCATGGTGTACAGGGTTGCACACCATCCCGATATTTGCAACAGGTAATTTTTTTGTGATATCTTTGGCGGGATGGTTTTTTGATGTTGGCGTTTGCTAGATAATAAAAATAGATTGATTTATTACGGTATGGTGTACATAATATGAGAAGTGTCCTTTTACAATTGTTTTTTTTGTGTACTGGGAAAGGGGTTCGAAGTCGAGTCTCTCCCATCAATGACCAATTGTTTTATAAAAAAATAAAAGAAGTAATAAATAGAACAATTTTTTTTTTTTTCATTTCAATTATATATTTTTGTATTAGAAAAAAAGACAATTTTTGTTAATCGTTTTGAGGTATAGATGTCCATGAATTGTGATCAGATGGAAAACCAAGCCATTTCACAAATATTTGTCCCTTTTTGGTTTTAAGTACTTTTTCTATGAGGTAAGTATCTGGAAATTTTGTTTTTTGTAGTTCAAGTTCATAAAATCCTCCTTTGACGGGATGTCCTTGATAGTCCTCTAACAAATATGTCACGGGATTTGTGTGTTGAACTTTTATTATTTTAAAGATTTCAGTTGTCCAATTGGGGGTGTAACCTTTCTCAAAAACATGTTTATATTTACTTATTCTTACAAAGTCACCAATTTGAAACTTAGGTGTAATATGAATCTTTATATGATTAAATGCTGTCGAAAGTATGTTTTTTTCATTTCTTGAATTAACTTCAGATGGACACATTTTAATAGTGCGATATCTCGTGGTATTATATGTTTTAGTCAGTGATTTTATCATATCAATCCAACGATATGAGCCATTGACGCTAAATTCTTTCCACATCATGTTTTTTAAGGTGCGATTGAAACGTTCAACAATGGATGCTTTAAGTGCACTGAATGTAGAGTAATGTTTGATTTTATATGTTTTCATGAGATTTTGAAAAATTTTGTTATAAAATTCTTTGCCGTCATCTGTTTGTAGATTCTTTGGGGTGCGTCCTTCATTAAATATATTTTGCATAGCTGCAGTGACATCCACTAAAGTTTTACTTTTAATAGGGAAACTCCAAGCAAATTTAGAAAATGTGTCTATTACCGTAAGAAGATATCGAAAATTATCATTTTCTGGTGAATAGGTAATCATTTCCACCAAATCAGCTTGCCATAGTTCATCAAGTCCCTTTATAATGACTCGTCTTTTTTTGAAATTTCTTCTTGCAGGTTTATGCAGCTCGTTAACAATGTTTCTCTTACTCATCTTTCAGTTGATTGAAATAAAATTGTATTGTTTTTTCTTTTTATAGTAATTTTATTTATTGTATTCTTTTATATAATAACATAAGTTTTTTTATTTTTAATAGCCTATTTTCAATCATGTAGCACGCACATGTATCGGGCCCTGATTTACATATATTAGAAGACCATGAGCAATTTATAAAGTGACAGCCATGAACAGATGTTGTAGAAGATACATTTTCAAATAGGTAGTGCAAACAATAAACACGATCAGTTGACACTTACTTTGATATATAGGAATAGGTAGGACTGAGATTGAGATATGAGAAAAGAAAATAGAGACAATAAAGGCAAAGATGGTTTCTATTGAGTATTTTTTTATGGTTTTTTGTTTTAGATTTTGCTGGCGCTTGGAAGTGGCTGATTTTTTATAAGTTTGGAATTTGTGCGACGGTAGGTGATCGTAGTGAAATTATTGTCTTGTTTTTGGCTGTTGGTACGACAAAGAATTTGGACACGTCCGATATTTGATTGCACATAGATAGTGCATGAGCAAGTCGTTTACATCTAAGCATGAAAGGTACAGGTTGGTACATGTGGTTGTTTTACTCTATACCGAAGGGTAAGGATGTGAGATGTCACCCATGTTCTCATAGCAATAAAATTCATGATGGATGTTGAAATCGAGTATCTGAGTTGCACAGGAAGGTAAAATAAAGCAACACTCATTGTAAGGAAAGATGATGATGCCAATATAAAGACAAAGACATATTTTGTTGTGAATATCGATGGAATGATATAACAGCCAGAAACGAAGTGTCCTTTTACAATTGATTTTTTTTTTTTTTTGCATTTGATGTCACTGGCGGTTGGTGATGGATGGATTTTTTTTTCTTGCAATTTGCTCTCTTTCGATATTTGTGTGTACATTTTACAAGAGTAGTGGGGGAAGTCAGAACTTATAGATGAGACATGACATATATGATATATACCTACCGTCATTGGTGTATATAATTTTCGAAATTCATATAAATACCGCATGTTTTAAGGGTTTCAATATCAGTAAGAGTAGACCCATCAGCAGTATGAAGAACAGCATCAGTATTTTCGAAAAGTACATGGAGGAGTTCTCGGCCGCTTGCTGGGAATTAAAGGAGCTACAGGAAGCTTTACGCTTCGAATTAGAAAGTGGAAAAAGATCCGGAACGTTGGGGAGTGCGCAGACCATCGCACATATCATCAAGGCGCTTAATATCCGAGCTATTGAGCTCGGATTTATTGACGATATACCTCAATTACCAAAAGAGGTTCTAAAATTAACCTTTTAGAAAATTCAACGAAATAAAAAAACTTAACACAAAATTTTTTTGTCTTTTTAATCAATCGATTTCAGCTATTATCATCACAGAAGTTTCTTTATAGTTTTCCAGCATATTTTGTTGAAACTTTTCTCCTGACCTTACTAAATCTAGTCTTCTTTGCCATCATCTGTTTGCAAGTTCTTTGGAACTCGATCTTCGTTTAGTATATTTTCCATAGCTATAACGACAGAAGCCCCAGCTTTGTTTTTAATAGGAACTACCCATACAAACTTGGAAAATGGATCAATTACGGTGAGAAGATACCAATAACCCTTTGATAATAAATCTCCGATCCGGCTTATGCAGTTCATCAACAACGTTTCTTTTACTCATCCTTTAGAAGAATGATTGGAACAACAAAGTATTCTAGTATTTAACCTTCATACAAAAAAAAACAATAGATTAATGTTCAATAAAGAAAGGCTTTGGCAATTGTCGGAAGGTTGGGTTTGATTATTTATTTTAATCTTTTAATCTTCCGTACAATAACATTAAATTCTTAACTTTAAAAATTCTATTTTCAATCAAGTAGCATGCACAAGTATCAGGTCCATCTTGGCATAAATTCTTTGACCATGGACAATTAACAAAATGACATCCATGTTTCGATATGATAGATGGTACGTTTCTGAACATCTTTAAGAAGTATAAACATCCTGTTAGATACTCGTGATGTCCTTCCGTCAGGTCATGTTCATGTGCTTTCATAAGCTCGATGATCTCATCGAAAATAAACGTGATATTTATATTGGACATTACTGTCTGCTTTTACTCTTATTGTCAGTTCAATACTAAAGTACAGATTAATTTACTCTATGATATATATTGGATTTATATTATTGGATTTATCTCAACTTATAATTTCTGGTTTTCTGTTAATAGCATTTCCAAACATGTATTTCTCTAATTTCTCAACTTCAAATTGAATATATTGTCCGAGTTGTTCGCATGATTCATCAACATAATTCTTTGAACAAGCGTCACTCTTATCTTTTGGTTCCTTAAGATTTTGGAGTCGTGTAAAATCTATATTGTAGTTGCCATCTTCAGTTTTTTGAAATCCCTCTCCAGTTGGTCCTCGTATCCCTCTTTCTCCACGTAATCCTGGTGATCCTTACTCTCCTCGTTCTCCCCTTGGCTCCATTTAGATTCTTTTAGAACACCGTTCAAAATTATCAACACTCATATTATAGTTAATTATTCAATTACGTCTGCTTCTTTTAGCTCTTCGATAATTGAAACAATTTCGTTATAGTGATTATTGTGTCCGGCTTGTTGTGATGCAATAAGAAGTCTCAATCGATCTACAAGTTCATTGGGATCATCCCGGAAGATATAGTCTTTTTCTTTCTTAGATAGTTGCATTAATCCATTTCCCAATGCTATTGGTTTATCTATTATTGTTTTATCTTCAAATAGTTTATTTATAATTTGTTTGTATTTATAACCCTTATTTCCTAGTACTTGGCTTCTTGCACTGTGATTACGTCTATGGGCATTGGTAGCTAGTAATATAGTTTTGTAATTGATCAAATCTTCATCATTGAACTGGGTTGGCTTTTTCTTGAATACTAGTTCAAATAAACCAGGTGTACCATTACAGATTTTATTATTTATTTCTATATCATTTCCTTTAATTTTTAACTCTTTATCTCCAATTTGTAACATTCCGTTATTCAAATGCACTCCATACAAATCATCAAACGTTCTTGAATTATTTAAATATAAGTTAATATAATCCCGGGGGATTTTTTCCATTGTCCCTAGGTCTATTTTTTCTTCAAAGTCACGAACAAGATGCCGATGACGCAGCCGTGAGCTCCTATCCCTCTTACTTTGAGGTGTTACCATGGAGGTGTTTGGGGTGCTGTCACTGATGTTTGATGAGGTAGTCGTATTGTTTGGGGTGATAAATTCATCTTCTTCATAATTTTGCTTTATTTTTTTGTGTGGAGACGCGAAATTATTGTAGCGATCATTAAATGAATTTTTGATATTTGATTTCTCTACTAGATCCTTAAGGGGCTTAGTAATCGGTTTAAAAACTTCTTCTATTTGCAAATCGAATGCGGCCTTTCCGTTTCTTAGGGCTTTATATTTTTTTCGTAGGGCATCCGTTGTTTTAATAAGTTCTTTTGTTACTTCTTCATTCAAGTGCATCATGATGTTGTCTTACTATTTTTACAAAAGTTTTTGAAATTAAATTGTACGCTTATGATGAACAGCTACATATGAATTATGTTTTGAACCGTAGAGGTATGATTCTAAGCGATTCGATCTGCTTTTGAACTGGTCTGATCGGCTTTTGAACTGGTCTGATCGGCTTTTGAACTGCTTTTGAACTGGTCTGATCGGCTTTTGAACCGGTCTGATCGGCTTTTGAACTGCTTTTGAACTGGTCTGATCGGCTTTTGAACTGCTTTTGAACTGGTCTGATCGGCTTTTGAACTGCTTTTGAACTGGTCTGATCGGCTTTTGAACCGGTCTGATCGGCTTTTGAACTGCTTTTGAACTGGTCTGATCGGCTTTTGAACTGCTTTTGAACTGGTCTGATCGGCTTTTGAACTGCTTTTGAACTGGTCTGATCGGCTTTTGAACTGGTCTGATCGGCTTTTGAACTGCTTTTGAACTGCTTTTGAACTGGTCTGATCGGCTTTTGAACTGCTTTTGAACTGGTCTGAACTGCTTTTGAACTGGTCTGATCGGCTTTTGAACTGCTTTTGAACTGGTCTGATCGGCTTTTGAACCGGTCTGATCGGCTTTTGAGCTGCTTTTGAACTGGTCTGATCGGCTTTTGAACTGGTCTGATCGGCTTTTGAACCGCTTTTGAACTGGTCTGATCGGCTTTTGAACCGGTCTGATCGGCTTTTGAACTGCTTTTGAACTGGTCTGATCGGCTTTTGAACTGGTCTGATCGGCTTTTGAACCGCTTTTGAACTGGTCTGATCGGCTTTTGAACTGGTCTGATCGGCTTTTGAAATGCTTTTGAACTGGTCTGATCGGCTTTTGAACCGCTTTTGAACTGGTCTGATCGGCTTTTGAACTGCTTTTGAACTGGTCTGACCGGCTTTTGAACTGCTTTTGAACTGGTCCGATCGGCTTTTGAACTGATCTGATCGGCTTTTGAACTGCTTTTGAACTGGTCTGATCGGCTTTTGAACTGTTTTTGAACTGGTCTGATCGGCTTTTGAACTGCTTTTGAACTGGTCTGAACTGCTTTTGAACTGGTCTGATCGGCTTTTGAACTGCTTTTGAACTGGTCTGATCGGCTTTTGAACTGGTCTGATCGGCTTTTGAACCGCTTTTGAACTGGTCTGATCGGCTTTTGAACCATTTTTGAACTGGTCTGATCGGCTTTTGAACCGGTCTGATCGGCTTTTGAACTGCTTTTGAACTGGTCTGATCGGCTTTTGAACTAGTCTGATCGGCTTTTGAACTGCTTTCGAACTGGTCTGATCGGATTTTGAACTGGTCTGATCGGCTTTTGAACTGCTTTTGAACTGGTCTGATCGGCTTTTGAACCGCTTTTGAACTGGTCTGATCGGCTTTTGAACTGCTTTTGAACTGGTCTGACCGGCTTTTGAACTGCTTTTGAACTGGTCCGATCGGCTTTTGAACTGATCTGATCGGCTTTTGAACTGCTTTTGAACTGGTCTGATCGGCTTTTGAACTGTTTTTGAACTGGTCTGATCGGCTTTTTAACTGCTTTTGAACTGGTCTGATCGGCTTTTGAACTGGTCTGATCGGCTTTTGAACTGGTCTGATCTGCTCTGATCTTAGCCCTTAATCCTACGAAATCAGTCATAATCCTCGAATTATAGTTTTTATTTGTGTCAGACATACACAAGAATTCCGAAACATTTAATATGAGACAACGCTAATTTTATAAACAATGATCATGTTAATTCTGATATGACATATCAAATGTTTATAAAATTATGCAAGGAATGTTGGAAAACTAGATACGGATCCTGAAACTATAAAAAAGCTTATAACTACAACTGCGTACAGCATTCGTATTGCATTGTTCTATGAGAATGGTTCATAGTACACAGCGTTCAGCTCACATCAGCACAAAGCAGATCAAAAGCTGTTCATCATAAGCGTACAATTTAATTTCAAAAACTTTTGTAAAAATAGTAAGACAACATCATGATGCACTTGAATGAAGAAGTAACAAAAGAACTTATTAAAACAACGGATGCCCTACGAAAAAAATATAAAGCCCTAAGAAACGGAAAGGCCGCATTCGATTTGCAAATAGAAGAAGTTTTTAAACCGATTACTAAGCCCCTTAAGGATCTAGTAGAGAAATCAAATATCAAAAATTCATTTGATGATCGCTACAATAATTTCGCGTCTCCACACAAAAAAATAAAGCAAAATTATGAAGAAGATGAATTTATCACCCCAAACAATACCACTACCACATCAAACATCAGTGACAGCACCCCAAAAACCTCCATGGTAACACCTCAAGGTAAGAGGGATAGGAGCTCACGGCTGCGTCATCGGCATCTTGTTCGTGACTTTGAAGAAAAAATAGACCTAGGGACAATGGAAAAAATCCCCCGGGATTATATTAACTTATATTTAAATAATTCAAAATGTATGGAGTGCATTTGAATAACGGAATGTTACAAATTGGAGATAAAGAGTTAAAAATTAAAGGAAATGATATAGAAATAAGTAATAAAATCTATAATGGTACACCTGGTTTATTTGAACTAGTATTCAAGAAAAAGCCAACCCAGTTCAATGATGAAGATTTGATCAATTACAAAACTATATTACTAGCTACCAATGCCCATAGACGTAATCACAGTGCAAGAAGCCAAGTACTAGGAAATAAGGGTTATAAATACAAGCAAATTATAAATAAACTATTTGAAGATAAAACAATAATAGATAAACCAATAGCATTGGGAAATGGATTAATGCAACTATCTAAGAAAGAAAAAGACTATATCTTCCGGGATGATCCCAATGAACTTGTAGATCGATTGAGACTTCTTATTGCATCACAACAAGCCGGACACAATAATCACTATAACGAAATTGTTTCAATTATCGAAGAGCTAAAAGAAGCAGACGTAATTGAATAATTAACTATGATATGAGTGTTGATAATTTTGGACGGTGTTCTAAAAGAATCTAAATGGAGCCAAGGGGAGAACGAGGAGAGCAAGGATCACCAAGATTACGTGGAGAAAGAGGGATACGAGGACCAACTGGAGAGGGATTTCAAAAAACTGAAGATGGCAACTACAATATAGATTTTACACGACTCCAAAATCTTAAGGAACCAAAAGATAAGAGTGACGCTTGTTCAAAGAATTATGTTGATGAATCATGCGAACAACTCGGACAATATATTCAATTTGAAGTTGAGAAATCAGAGAAATACATGTTTGGAAATGCTATTAACAGAAAACCAGAAATTATAAGTTGAGATAAATCCAATAATATAAATCCAATATATATCATAGAGTAAATTAATCTGTACTTTAGTATTGAACTGACAATAAGAGTAAAAGCAGACAGTAATGTCCAATATAAATATCACGTTTATTTTCGATGAGATCATCGAGTTTATGAAAGCACATGAACATGACCTGACGGAAGGACATCACGAGTATCTAACAGGATGTTTATACTTCTTAAAGATGTTCAGAAACTTACCATCTATCATATCGAAACATGGATGTCATTTTGTTAATTGTCCATGGTCAAAGAATTTATGCCAAGATGGACCTGATACTTGTGCATGCTACTTGATTGAAAATAGAATTTTTAAAGTTAAGAATTTAATGTTATTGTACGGAAGATTAAAAGATTAAAATAAATAATCAAACCCAACCTTCCGACAATTGCCAAAGTCTTTCTTTATTGAACATTAATCTATTGTTTTTTTTTGTATGAAGGTTAAATACTAGAATACTTTGTTGTTCTAATCATTCTTCTAAAGGATGAGTAAAAGAAACGTTGTTGATGAACTGCATAAGCCGGATCGGAGATTTATTATCAAAGGGTTTGATGATTTAGGGCAAGCGGTTCTATTTCAAATGGATACCTCTATATATCATATATATATATATATATAATTGATCCATTTTCCAAGTTTGTATGGGTAGTTCCTATTAAAAACAAAGCTGGGGCCTCTGTCGTAATAGCTATGGAAAATATACTAAACGAGGATCGAGTTCCAAAGAACTTGCAAACAGATGATGGCAAAGAAGACTAGATTTAGTATAAGGTCAGGAGAAAAGTTTCAACAAAATATGCTGGAAAACTATAAAGAAACTTCTGTGATGACAATAGCTGAAATCGATTGATTAAAAAGACAAAAAAATTTTGTGTTAAGTTTTTTTATTTCGTTGAATTTTCTAAAAGGTTAATTTTAGAACCTCTTTTGGTAATTGAGGTATATCGTCAATAAATCCGAGCTCAATAGCTCGGATATTAAGCGCCTTGATGATATGTGCGATGGTCTGCACACTCCCCAACGTTCCGGATCTTTTTCCACTTTCTAATTCGAAGCGTAAAGCTTCCTGTAGCTCCTTTGATTCCCAGCAAGCGGCCGAGAACTCCTCCATGTACTTTTCGAAAATACTGATGCTGTTCTTCATACTGCTGATGGGTCTACTCTTACTGATATTGAAACCCTTAAAACATGCGGTATTTATATGAATTTCGAAAATTATATACACCAATGACGGTAGGTATATATCATATATGTCATGTCTCATCTATAAGTTCTGACTTCCCCCACTACTCTTGTGAAATGTACACACAAATATCGAATGAGAGCAAATTGAAAGAAAAAAAAAAATCCATCCATCACCAACCGCCAGTGACATCAAATGCAAAAAAAAAAAAAAAATCAATTGTAAAAGGACACTTCGTTTCTGGCTGTTATATCATTCCATCGATATTCACAACAAAATATGTCTTTGTCTTTATATTGGCATCATCATCTTTCCTTACAATGAGTGTTGCTTTATTTTACCTTCCTGTGCAACTCAGATACTCGATTTCAACATCCATCATGAATTTTATTGCTATGAGAACATGGGTGACATCTCACATCCTTACCCTTCGGTATAGAGTAAAACAACCACATGTACCAACCTGTACCTTTCATGCTTATATGTAAACGACTTGCTCATGCACTATCTATGTGCAATCAGATATCGGACGTGTCCAAATTCTTTGTCGTACCAACAGCCAAAAACAAGACAATATTTTCACTACGATCACCTACCGTCGCACAAATTCCAAACTTATAAAAAATCAGCCACTTCCAAGCGCCAGCAAAATCTAAAACAAAAAACCATAAAAAAATACTCAATAGAAACCATCTTTGCCTTTATTGTCTCTATTTTCTTTTCTCATATCTCAATCTCAGTCCTACCTATTCCTATATATCAAAGTAAGTGTCAACTGATCGTGTTTATTGTTTGCACTACCTATTTGAAAATGTATCTTCTACAACATCTGTTCATGGCTGTCACTTTATAAATTGCTCATGGTCTTCTAATATATGTAAATCAGGGCCCGATACATGTGCGTGCTACATGATTGAAAATAGGCTATTAAAAATAAAAAAACTTATGTTATTATATAAAAGAATACAATAAATAAAATTACTATAAAAAGAAAAAACAATACATTTTTATTTCAATCAACTGAAAGATGAGTAAGAGAAACATTGTTAACGAGCTGCATAAACCTGCAAGAAGAAATTTCAAAAAAAGACGAGTCATTATAAAGGGACTTGATGAACTATGGCAAGCTGATTTGGTGGAAATGATTACCTATTCACCAGAAAATGATAATTTTCGATATCTTCTTACGGTAATAGACACATTTTCTAAATTTGCTTGGAGTTTCCCTATTAAAAGTAAAACTGGAGTGGATGTCACTGCAGCTATGCAAAATATATTGAATGAAGGACGCACCCCAAAGAATCTACAAACAGATGACGGCAAAGAATTTTATAATAAAATTTTTCAAAATCTCATGAAAACATATAAAATCAAACATTACTCTACATTCAGTGCACTTAAAGCATCCATTGTTGAACGTTTCAATCGCACCTTAAAAATCATGATGTGGAAAGAATTTAGCGTCAATGGCTCATATCGTTGGATTGATATGATAAAATCACTGACTAAAACATATAATACCACGAGATATCGCACTATTAAAATGTGTCCATCTGAAGTTAATTCAAGAAATGAAAAACACATACTTTCGACAGCATATAATCATATAAAAATTCATATTACACCTAAGCTTCATATTGGTGACTTTGTAAGAATAAGTAAATATAAACATGTTTTTGAGAAAGGTTACACCCCCAATTGGACAACTGAAATCTTTAAAATAATAAAAGTTCAACACACAAATCCCGTGACATATTTGTTAGAGGACTATCAAGGACATCCCGTCAAAGGAGGATTTTATGAACTTGAACTACAAAAAAACAAAATTTCCAGATACTTACCTCATAGAAAAAGTACTTAAAACCAAAAAGGGACAAATATTTGTGAAATGGCTTGGTTTTCCATCTGATCACAATTCATGGACATCTATACCTCAAAACGATTAACAAAAATTGTCTTTTTTTCTAATACAAAAATATATAATTGAAATGAAAAAAAAAAAAAAATTGTTTTATTTATTACTTCTTTTATTTTTTTATAAAACAATTGGTCATTGATAAGAGAGACTCGACTTCGAACCCCTTTCCCAGTACACAAAAAAAACAATTGTAAAAGGACACTTCTCATATTATGTACACCATACCGTAATAAATCAATCTATTTTTATTATCTAGCAAACGCCAATATCAAAAAACCATCCCGCCAAAGATATCACAAAAAAATTACCTGTTGCAAATATCGGGATGGTGTGCAACCCTGTACACCATGACTGCTGTACCATCGTACCATCATCCTAGAATGACTGCTGTACCCTCGTACCCTCATGTCGACTGCTGTACCACATACTCTACACCGTACACCAACTGTACACCATCTGAGCCACTGACCCAGAACAGCTACCTGAACCACTGTACACCGTACACCAACTGTACACTATCTGTACCACTGAGCCAGAACAGCCACCTGAGCCACCATCCCAGAACAGCCACCTCAGCCACCTGGCCCAGAACCTACATAAACTAACTACTGAAGTAAATTTAAGACTGATTTATTATACTTATTTATTTTTTAATGACTTATTCTTGGAGTGCTATATCTGTTAGCTGTAAAATTGCTTGTAGAAGTTAACACCCTGTACTTATGTTACGAGATTCACAAAAAAATTTTGATTCAACAAATGTATACAATTTGGTAAACAACATACCGTTGTGGATTAGTTCTCGTCAACAACCAAAATGTGAAACACAAGTTACAGTTCACGATGGGCAAGAGTTAAGCTCTCCATAATCTAATACAAAAAATTACAGTTCGAAGAGAAGAAGATTTACGCTCTCAAGTCGTTGGTACAAAAATCAAGTGGTTGATGATTAGCGGTGTGTATCGACAGAAGTCACTTCTTGATAGTCTACGGCCAGTTCCACTTTTCGAAGCCGCGTACCTATTAATTTATAGTGTTCGCCTCAATTTAATTTTGTAATAAGTAATTGTTTTAAATTTGATAGTGTCTCTTTTATTTACTGGCGCCCAACGATTGCAACGCGTTTTTTCTTGTTACAATATTGTACTATGCCAAAAAAAAGCATTTAAGAAAAATGGTTGCCTAATTATTAGATCCCACCAAGAACAGTGTGTTGAGAAAAAAACTATATATACAGTAGACTCGCGGTAACGTGAACTATTAAAAACTGAGCGTGTTCATGTTTACGGGTTGTTCACGTTTACGAATGTGTATCCTTTTGAATTTTAAAAATAAATTTTACACATGTTTAAACTCAAAACCCATATATTTTTTTTTTTGTGTGTTAAAGAAATTTATATAAATTACACACGTAAAAAGTAATATTTTTTGTAACAAAAGGAATGAGAATCCTTTAAAATTAATGAAAAAACGTGTTATTTTTTTTAACTGTCTTTTTCGCAGGTTACTGAATACGTCCTTTTCGCGAAGGCGTTTAAGTACCTTATATTTACTATCAATGAAAACTCAATACCGCGCACAAAACTGACTACCACACCACAATAAAATATCAGAAAGTTTTGTTCACGTTAGCCGGTGTTCACGTAAGGCGATGTTGTTGTTACCGCGAGTCTACTGTATAGCGAATAACGTGAATATTAAAAAACCCTGAAATCTATAATACCTACCTCCAAGACCTATCAAGTGAATCTATACGAAAAATATTAAAACAGATAAAAAACTTTAGCATATTATAAACAATTAAGTGGAGTAATTATCCTCTAAATAAATAAAGTGAACAAAATCGAAAACAACAGATTCAACAAAACTTCTGCACTGATTGAAAAACTAAAAATATGCATTGAAAAGCAGATTTAACAAAGAATTCATTTACGTTTATTACAAAAGATTAAAATTAATACAATTGAAAACGATATTAACAGTGGAGTGCTATTCTCTCAAATAAAATATAAAAAAAAACTTTCTTGAATATTATTTGTTATTTTTATAGCGAGTAGAAATATACATAACATTATTTCCTTTAAATTATACTTTACTAGCGGCACGTCCTGGCTTCGCACGGGCACTAAACCTGACATTTACACACAAATTCACAATTTTTGGCGTCGAATTAAGAAAAAGGAAATTTAATTCTTAGCTGGACCCTGCCCGCTTCGCTAGGCAATAACGACTTAATATAAAAAATGGTTAATTTACCATTAATTAATTTTTATTGTAACGCTTTTTGGTAAATTTTTGGTAAATTACATTTTTGGTTTTTCTTTCACCATTTCTTGTATATATACAAATAGAGCAGAT